>CM053029.1:210644882-210717029 GCA_028564925.1 Lithobates sylvaticus | reverse complement strand
TTCAGGTCGTTCTTCATAGGCCTTGCTGTTCTTCAGTGCGTTCTGTTAAGTTGTTTGTTTGATCAGCCGACCGTTTTGAAGCCATGGAGTGTGGACGTACTCGGGAACGAGTTCGTGCTGTGCAGGGGCTCGGTGTTGCGGTTAACACCTTGGCACGAGCCCGGTCCATGAACAGGGTGAGGAGGAGTTCATGGACCAAGAATTGGTTGCGCCAGCGTGACCAATTCTCGCATATGCCTTTGCTCCGTGAGATCCGTGAGAATAATCCTGATGATTTCAGGAATTATCTCCGGATGACGGACCCCATTTTTCACCGTCTGTTGGCTTCGCTGTCCCCTTATATTACCAGGCAGAATACCTGCATGCGGCAAGCCATCAGTGCGGAGCAGAGGCTAGTCGCCACGTTGCGTTACTTGGCGACGGGGAGAAGCTTGCAGGACCTCAAGTTCACGACAGGCATCTCCCCCCAGGCTCTGGGGCTCATTATTCCAGAGACCTGTTCTGCCATTATCCACGTCCTGCAGGAGGAATACATTAAGGTAAGTCTTCTCTTTTAAAATTACCTATGTCTTGTATGTTTGTTAATGTAGTGCATCAATGTCATCATTAGCTAATTACCATGATAGGACTATTCTATGAATGTCCCCTATTCCTTTTATTTTTGGATTTTGTTTTTTTGTCTAGTATTTTATGGTTGACTTATCGAAATAGTTTTAATAATGTATTATTTAGTGGGTCACATGCATATTTGCTTGCACCAACCTCCCCAGCATGGAAGCTTGGCCCCCTAAACACCCCTAGCCTAGTCACTTTCTTTGGTTAAAAATGTATATTACCAGCTCCATTGTACAGCTTTACTCACCCCCCCCTTTCACCCCCCTTGACCCTCAATTTTAAATTGATTGCATGTGGTTTTGGTCAGCTTGTAATTATCCCCACCCCCCACACCCCCTGATAATTAATTGCATGTGGTTTTGGTCAGCTTGTAATTATCCCCACCCCCACACCCCCTGATAATTAATAGCATGTGGTTTTGGTCAGCTTGTAATTATCCCCCCCCACACCCCCTGATAATTAATAGCATGTGGTTTTGGTCAGCTTGTAATTATCCCCACCCCCACACCCCCTGATAATTAATAGCATGTGGTTTTGGTCAGCTTGTAATTATCCCCCCCACACCCCCTGATAATTAATAGCATGTGGTTTTGGTCAGCTTGTAATTATCCCCCCCCCACACCCCCTGATAATTAATAGCATGTGGTTTGGGTCAGCTTGTAATTATCCCCCCCCCCCCACACACACCTTTAATTAATTGCATGTGTATTGTGTGACCTTACAATTATTTACTCCCCACCCACATCCCCATTATTATCTTCTCTGGTCCATCAGAGGGGTCATCAATCAGAGATTTGTCCCTTTTATCCTTAATCTTTTGGCTTTATTTCAAGGATGTACTAAATAAATACATATGTTCTTCCAAATTGTTTGTTAATTTGTTGCATTTAGTTTGGTGTTTTGCCTGGTTTATAATTTAAATTGTATCTTTCTGTTTGACTTCACAGTGTCCCTCCACGCCACAGGAATGGCAGACTGTGGCTTCCCAGTTTGCTGCCCGTTGGGACTTTCCCAACTGCGGAGGGGCGATTGACGGCAAACACGTGCGAATTGTGCCCCCACCCCATTCGGGGTCATACTATTGGAATTATAAGGGGTTCCATAGTATCGTGTTGATGGCGGTGGTGTCGGCACAATATGACTTTCTGTATGTGGATGTGGGGAAAAACGGCCGGATGTCGGACGGAGGAGTCTTCAACCACACGGAGTTCGGTCATCGTCTCCAAACTGGTGGGCTGGAGCTGCCACCAGATGAAGATAATGTGGAGGGACTCCCCTTCGTCTTCATTGCCGACGAGGCGTTCGGTCTGGGTGACCATCTGATGAGGCCATTTCCCCAACGATCCCTCACCCCTGAGAGGAGGATTTTTAATTATCGGTTGGCCAGAGCAAGAAGGGTGGTGGAAAATGCATTTGGTATTATGGCCAACCGTTTCAGATTGCTCCTTACATCCCTACATCTGGCAGAGTACAAACTCAATACTATCATTCTTGCATGCTGTGTCATGCACAATTATTTACGGAAACATTCAGGAACATACTCCTTACCAATTGGCCCTGAGGCCGGAGTGGAAGGCAACATGACAGGGCTGGATAATCGCCCTCTTGGTTCCGCACCACAATCAGCCCAGCAAGTGCGGGACCTTTATTTACAGTATTTTAATGGTAGGGGGGCCATTGAAATGGCAGCAGACCCTTAAACCATCTTTTTGATTTACAAAGAATAAATACAGTTATTTATGTTTGAAATATTGGTAGTTTCGTATTGTTTTGCTTTTAATTTGGCCTGTTTTATATGTTGTCCTAGTGCACATCTTAATAGTGTCAAACTTGTTTAGCGTTTAGTAAATAAGCCCCTTTGTCAATGAACCACAACATGTTTTAGTCAAACTGGTAGTATTTAAAAAGAAGAAGCCACACATTTTTGAATTTGTGCAAACATTATTTTTTTTATTATAGTGCACATCCAAAACTTTTGTTTTATAATTTTTTTTTTTTTTTTTTTTTTTTTTTTGTTGTTTTGGTATTTTTTTTTTTTTTTTTTTTTTCAACCAGATTTTTTTTTTTTTTTTTTATGTTATCTTTTTGACATTTTTTTGGTGTTTTTCTCACAACATATTTTTTTTTTTTGATTGATTTTTTAAAACAAACATAAAAACATGTTTAAAATTGTTTAAAAATTTAGGCTTAGCATTTGAAATTATTTACACAATGTAAAAGTCCAGAACTTACAAAGTTCAACAGGTAACCCATGAACAGAAGAAGCCAAATTTTGAATATGCACACTAATTTAACTGGAAAATGGGTAATGTCAACATGTGCTATGTTCCATCATGGGGAATCAATGGACGTGTTTTGTGTGTGAAACCCCTTCCCTCTCACCTACTAGCATTAGGGGTTGCAAACACCAAATGCGTCCATTGAGATCGCCTGATGGCACATAGCACATGTTGACATACCGTGTGCATATTAAAAATTTGGCCTCTAAAATTAGTTAAACAGCGCATCAAAAGGGGAATGAAGGACATGATTGATGTTAAGAAATGTAAAAGGGGTCTTTAGATTCTCCCCAAAACATCAATCATGTCCTTCATTCCCTGCTGCATGGTGGCCATCTCCTTCTGCATATTTTCCAGCTGCAGATTCCAGGCCATGATCTGGCCAATAAGCCTGTGGGCACTGTCAGTGGAAAATGGCTCCGCAGCTTGTCCTTCCACAAACAGATCAGCATCACCTAAAAGTTGGGTAGATAAAACACAAGAAAAAAAGTGTCAAAAACATGCAGACCTTAATTTATTACCTCAATCTGTGTTCTGAGACACTCACTTGGTGGGGTGCAGATTTGATCGACTTCAACGACCTGTTCCGCCACATCCACGCGCGGGCTTGGGCTAACTGCCCAATTAGTCTGGTGATGCCGGGAGGTCCTCGTAGGTTCGGACTGACGTCTGAGTCTTTTGCCCCCTATGGTAATGGAACACAAAAAGGTACACTTTTGAATCACACTGATATTTGAGTGCCAAAATAGGATTAGTAAACATTGTTTAAAAGTCTTGCCAATTATTAGCAGTTTGTTAGAAGATCCTACTTGAAGACAGAATTGAAATGTCTATCTAATGAAACTCCAATACTTAAACCGCCCTTCAACCCTAAATTTGAACTTCCGCTCATTGGATCCCTGCACCCCTGTGGTGTCTTATTTTGAACCTTTTAGGGGGGATGGGTTGCAGATACCTGTGTAAGGCAGGTATTTGCACACACATCCGGCCCTAGACTCCCACAGAAGTATACGCCACATCCCGTCCCACCGTGCTGTCTGCTGGGACACACAGGGGTCCCCGAGCTCGCGCGGACCAGTCCTATTGCATTGCGCAACTGGCGCATGCCCAATAGTGACCCGGGAAGTGAAGCCGCAAACATTAATTTCATGATTGCAAGATCAGAGATTGTAGCTGCACCATCCAAGGGACAGGTGAGTGTACTTCTTTGAAAAGTCACCACCTACAGTATTTAGAGATGATGAGCATTTTTTGGGAATTGTGAGCATGACACCCTGCTTAACATATTTATCCCCCCCCCCAAAACAGCCTCTGGAGTCCCTGTGTAAGTTACCCCTAAAACCCTTACTACAGCAGTAATTGTATAGATAGTGACAATAATAAACAACCTTACAACTCCAACAACCCAAAGCCAGGTAAACTCAATAAACGTTATGAAGACAAACGGAACTTTCAACAAATATGCGCAAGTTTCAGGTACGAATGGTAATTACATCTGCGCAAGTTTCAGGTACGAATGGTAATAACATCTGCGCAAGTTTCACGGACGAATGGTAATTAAATCTGCGCAAGTTTCACGTACGAATGGTAATAACATCTGCGCAAGTTTCACGGACGAATGGTAATTAAATCTGCGCAAGTTTCACGTACGAATGGTAATTAAATCTGCGCAAGTTTCAGGTACGAATGGTAATAACATCTGCGCAAGTTTCACGGACGAATGGTAATTAAATCTGCGCAAGTTTCACGGACGAATGGTAATTACATCTGCGCAAGTTTCAGGTACGAATGGTAATAACATCTGCGCAAGTTTCACGGACGAATGGTAATTAAATCTGCGCAAGTTTCAGGTACGAATGGTAAATAAATCTGCGCAAGTTTCAGGTACGAATGGTAATTAAATCTGCGCAAGTTTCACGTACGAATGGTAATTAAATCTGCGCAAGTTTCACGTACGAATGGTAATAACATCTGCGCAAGTTTCACGGACGAATGGTAATTAAATCTGCGCAAGTTTCAGGTACGAATGGTAATTAAATCTGCGCAAGTTTCAGGTACGAATGGTAATTAAATCTGGTAATAAAATCTGCGCAAGTTTCACGTACGAATGGTAATTAAATCTGCGCAAGTTTCACGGACGAATGGTAATTAAATCTGCGCAAGTTTCACGTACGAATGGTAATTACATCTGCGCAAGATTAGACATATCAAGTATAACCATAGTAGCGCACGTGCTTGACTTACTTTTTTTGATGGCTTTTCGAATTCTCCTATACTGATCGTGCTCCCTGGATTTGATGTCGGACCATCGCTTGCGCAGTTGATCCTTGCCCCTTCGTACGCCGAATTTCTGCTCCAGGGTGCTGACGATTGTAGTGAGAATCTTGTCCTTGCGCAAGTTGGGACGAGGGTACGGGCCATTTTCCCGTCGTAATCTTCCCTTTGGAGGATGTCCACCATCTCCACCATCTCTTCAAAGGCCATATTGGTGGCCTTATATCTGCTGCTGGATGCAGATGTGTTGGCTTCTTGGCTTTCCTCCGCGCTACTGGCTGAGAATGTGTCCGCCATATTCATGAATTAATTCACCAACAATGCAACGAGGGGAAGCGGGGCGGGGAATACTCGTCATGAGGAACGTCATGGGCGGGCGACGCGGAGGACGCAGGCGGACTTCGACGCGTGCGCAGTGTATATAAGGCTCTTTGAGGGGCCCACGTGTTCCCGAACGGAAGTAGCGAGCGCTCTGTACGAAGGTAAGTGTTTTCTAGGATGCATTACTGTGTTTTTTTTTGGTTTTTGGGCCAGCATTTTTTAAGGATATGTGTGTGTTGCTGCCTGTGTGTAGGGGTTGCTGCCTGTGTGGATGTGTTGCTGCCTGTGTGTAGGGGTTGCTGCCTGTGTGTAGGGGTTGCTGCCTGTGTGGATGTGTTGCTGCCTGTGTGTAGGGGTTGCTGCCTGTGTGTAGGGGTTGCTGCCTGTGTGGATGTGTTGCTGCCTGTGTGTAGGGGTTGCTGCCTGTGTGGATGTGTTGCTGCCTGTGTGTAGGGGTTGCTGCCTGTGTGTGGGTGTGTTGTGTAATGTTTGTTAAGAAAAACTGGTTGTGCGTTTTAAGTAACATTTGTGTTTTTGGTCTTTTGTATTGCCATTACTAACAAAACAGAAACAAACATGTCATCACCCCAGTTGAATCCATTCAAGGACCAGCAGTTCATGTCCGAATTCATTGCCCTGTACAGAAAAAATACCAACCTGTGGCAGCTCAAGAACCCTTTATATGGCAATAGGGATGTCCGGAAGGCAACACTGGGGCCACTTGTGGCTTTTGTGAAGACTAAAGTCCCCAACGCAAACACCAAGTTTGTGGAAGCCAGAATTGCAAGTTTAAGGCACATGTACAAGCGGGAGCGCAAGAAGATTGAGGAATCAGTCAGATCAGGAGCAGCAGCAGAGAATGTTTATGTACCCAAGCTGTGGTACTACAACCAACTGACTTTTATAGGTGACCAGATGGAACCCAGGCAATCACTGTCGACTCTTCCCTCCACCCTTCCCTCCACTCTTCCCTCCACTCTTCCCTCCACCCCAGCTGAGGCTTCCACGGAAGGAGAAGACCCCTCCACCTTGGAGCAGGCTGATGCGCCCAGCTGGAGCCAGGTATATATTTAGTAGCCTAAATTGTGATTGTGTGAATATTAATGCTGTAAACGTTAAAATGTGAAACAATTAACACCCTGAACTCAGAATTGTGAAAAAAACTGACAAAAATTATGCACACTTCTAAAAAGTGTTGGTGCAACATATCGATACATATATAGTGTATACATACATCCAGTAGTGGCAAAAAAAGCGTTAGACAACATTGGTGATCTGCTTGGAAAATGCAGGGGTCCAAATGATAGCCTTTTGGATCTTTTGGAAAATTTAGATGGTCGTTCCTAAGTTTACAATTGGATGATTGAGGAGGCCAGAAACCACAAAACAGGTGTTTGATTTTTGTTTTTATTTGCACACAGGATGAGCTGACCCAGGATGATGCCGGGACAAGTGGTATGGAGGAGGAGGAGGACATGACCAGCGAGAGCCAGGAGGTGGCTGGGCCCAGCACGAGCCAGAGTGACAGCCAGACCCAATTAAGAAGTCTACCTCCACCCCTGCCCTTACCCCCAAGAAGGCCCAGGAGGATGACCATTGTTGAGGAGGAATCACTGCAACTGATTCGGAAGGCGAGTGCGATTCTCGACAAACCCCCCCTTCCAGAAGAGGCCTATGCCAGCTACGTGTCCAGCAGGTTGCTGGAAATGGAGAGGGGCCAACGGCACCTGTGTGAGGGCCTCATTTCTGAGGCAATTAGGGGGGGTTTGAGGGGTGAATTACGAGAATCCACCCGCCTGACCCATGAAGGCCCGACACCAACTTCTCCTCCTCCTCCTCCTCGTCTTCTTCTTCTCCTCCTCCTCCTCCTCCTCCTCCTACTCCTCCTCCTACCACAAGTCAGCCTCCAAGGAAGCGTGCAGGGAAGACTGCAGGGAAGAGTGCAGGGCAGCGTGGTGGGAAGAGTCGGAAGTGATTGCCTGGCTTCAGTCTGGTCTCACAGAAGACACAGGCTGTTGTAGTGCCACAGCTTGGGGACATAGATGTCATCTGCTGCTGTTCCTGGTCTGTCTGATTCCTGGTCAATCTTCTTGTGCTCCCTATATTGTATGAAATGTGCCCAAGCTTAATTTTTGGCTTCACAAACTTGGTGTCTGCCGTTGGGGCAAAAAGTCTTCACAAAATCTACAAGTGGCTCCAGTGTTGCCTTCCTATTTTGTTTTGCCTTGTTTGTTTTAACCAGAATAAATGGTCATTTAATTTTCATCAAATAATGATATACGTGCTTGTTATTCAAAAACATAGTTTCTTTAGGAGTAGGCAGGTACATGTCTAAACATTCATTTGACAATACAAGTGTAAAGTGCAACTTCAATGGAACTGCAAGTGCAGTCGCTGGAAAGGTGAGGGTTAAGATCTGAATTAAGGGCAAGCTCTGCTGACTCCACAATTGTATCATGTGTAATAACTAATCCTTTTGATAACCAACAAATAATAAAAAATATCTATATAGAGATATATGTACATATATATATATATATATATATATATATATATATATATATATATATATATATATATATTTTTATACACGTATAGATCTATATATCTATATATATTAATATATATATATATATATATATGTAGATATCGCTATATATTTTTTTGGGCTTATTGAGAAATATAGATATATTTTTCATTTGGTGATTTGGATATCTATATCTATATCTATATCTATATCTATATATATATATATATATATATATATATATATATATATATATATATATATATATATATATATATATATATATATATATATATATATATATATATATATATATATATACACAAATATATAACTTCACTAAAGAATGCTGAAGTAAAAACGTTCGGGAGTACTCTGCGTGAATATACAAGCAGCAAGGCAAAATCATTCTTCAAGTACGATAACATACAAATCGCGCTGTCAGAAAAAAAAAAAATAAAAATATTCAGCAGCGTGACGATTGTGCGAGCTTCAAAACGAAGGCTAGTTTTACCAGACCGAGCGAGTCCGTGACATAATAGCTACTGAGCATGCGTCCTTTTTGGTACGCCGGACCATACTACACACGACCGGATTATCCGCTGGACTGCCAAGTCCAGCGGATAATTTGAGAACAAAACCTGAAACTTTAGTCCGCCGTACTTTGGCCAAAAAAAGTCCGCCGGCGCCCACACACGAGGGGATTATCCGCTGGACTTCGGTCCAGCGGATAATCCCGCGGGATAGTCCCTTCGTGTGTACGCGGCATAATTATCACTAACGAATTGCTACCTTATATTCCATATGGTGATATATCTTATTTCACCTATGTTCTATGTTTTGTCCAGGATTGGGTCTGAATTGGGCTCCCCTTCTTTTCTCTATATATGGGTATATATTGTTCCATATACTGAATAGATGGCTTTCAAACATTTGCGTCGCCCAAGCCTATTTTGCGCCTTGTTTCGGGGACTATCTACCTATCTGCTTTACGCTTTGCAACTATATAGTAAGTCTATTCCTACTATCAAATATTGAAATGTAGCTATGCTGAATTATACTATATTATGTACGCCCCCACTGTGTATGTTAGTTTTGCTCTCTCCCCATGGCTGGTCTATCTGGGCTGGCGTCCATTTAAGACACACATTTAGGATTGACATAACCATTTACTTTCTGTGCAATATTGGTGCACATGTATGTTATATACTTTAGTAAAATGGAAACAAATTTATTATGTATGTATTCATTATGTATTCTTTGATCCTATTAGCTGCCAGACACTCTATATCCAGCTCCAGACGAAGCGTATTTGTACGCGAAACATGTAGAGCCTGAATGTATGTCGTGCTATTCTGATGACATCACCGCTTCATCGCATTTTTCCCTGTGGACGGACAGTTCAATACCCTTGGTTACTCAACTTTAATAGTTGGTAAATCCGTGTCCACAAGGCTATATACATCATGATGCTATTTGCGGTCATTTGATTATATGTTGGCAAGCTAATATGTTTTTAATATGTACCTTCACTTATGTAAAACTATTTTAAAATATTAAAAATTTCTTTATCTAAATATCTGGTTGTATCGTGCCTACAAAGTCCAAGTCCCCTCCTTCCCTTTTTCAAATTTTTTGAAATGCATCACTGAGCCCTCTTTTCCACTGCTCCTCTCTTGACCAACAGAAGCCTCAAAACAAAATTTTCTATGAGACTGTAACCTACCAGAGTCTGGAAAGGTGTTACACAAACTACTCTTAAAGGTGTCATCAAGATATTTTATACTCTGCTCCCTCTGTGGGGACGGGATGAGTTCCAAGACTTTCCCCTTGTAACGGTGGTCAAAGGGGGTTGCCAACCAATAGTGATCCTTCTCCTTGATGCCATGAATTTTCAGGTCCTTTTGCAGCTTTTGAAGAATGAGGGAGGCCATGCACTGCAAGATTGCGGAGGCATGAGAAGCAGAGTTCTCGTGGTCACTGAGGATTACAGTATCTTGAACTGCCTCCACCCAGCCACGTACTACTCTATGGTTTGACGCATGTCTTCTTCTGCTTCAATGCCTGCAAGACTGCCAGAATCCTCCTCCTTCTCTTCCTCCTTCTCCTCCTCCTCCTCCCGCTACTCTTGTGTGTTCTGTGGCATTGTAAGAATGGTGTCTGCAGAAAGCGAGACTTGAGAGGAAATTAAGTCCTCCTTTTTCTTCTGCTGCTCTGCCTCGAGTGCCCTATCCATAATGCCAAGCAGAGTCTGCTCCAGCAGAAACACAAGAGGGATTGTGTCACTGATGCATGCATTGTCATGGCTCACCATAATTGTTGCCTCCTCAAATGGTGACAGTACAGTGCATGCATCCTTTATCAGCAGCCATTGGCCTGGGAAAAAAGCTGAGCTGCCCTGAGACTGTCATTGTGTCAAACTCACAAAGGTACTCGTTGACTGCCCTCAGCTACATGTGCAGCTGCTGCAGCATTGCCGAAGTTGAGTTCCACCTGGTAGGCATGTCACAAATCAGAAAAAGAAGCTGCTGTGCAACTAAGTGACATACATACAAATAATTGATAATAAGTGAATGAACTACAAATTCAATATAAACTCAATTGAGAATTGAGAAACTCAATCATAGCATCAATTGTAAAAAGCCGGCCAGCTAGCGAACACCCGTCCTCTCGGGAATGACGCGATGACGTCAGCACGTCACTCCTCCCAGAGGAGTGGGTGTTCACAGGTAAACAGCCAATGCTCGTCCAAAACCAGTCGCCCAACTCTAAAGCCCCATACACACGCGCGGATTATCCGAGGACCAGGTCCGTCAGACCATGTCCGTCATACTTTGTCTGATGTTGGTTTTGCGTACACACGGTCGGACAAAGTTGTCGGAAAATCCGATCATTCTGAACGTGGTGACGTTTGTTGCCTACGACGGGACTACGTAGAGGCTAGTAGCCAATAGCTTTGGTCTTGTAATGTGATCTGAGCATGCGTAGCACTTTGTCCGGTCGGACTACCATACACACGATCGGATTTGGTGTGATCGGACCGTGTTGTCGGAAAATCTATCCAGCAGGAGATAGGACTTTGTCCGTCGGACAATACGACGTACACTGTCCGATGGTGCATACACACGGTCTGATTTTTCAACAACATTGTCCGATCGGACAGAATCCATGCGAAAATCCGACCGTGTGTATGGGGCTTTATGCTGGTGATATTGCTGATAAGGACATTTTGAAATAGTGAATCTCCTTTAACTTGGACAAAGATAGAAATAGAAACCTGACAGCGGTTCTAACACCTCACTGCTAAAAGCAAAGGTATGTCTTTAGTTATACTGTAAGGCTATTTCATTTTAACTGACATAATCTTAAAAACTGATTTTGCTGTCATACCACTGGTAGAGTTCTGTGCCTTGTAAGCTATTGATTGATGCAGAAAATTTGGAGTTTAAATTACACCTTTTAGTGGCTTGTAGCACTGACCCTTTGAACAATACATGTGCCACTCCGCATGGACTCAACTATGAGGAGAGCTCACTCACACTGTTGTAGCGCTGCAATTTGACTCTCCTCCCCCTCTCCACAGGGAGAGGCGAATTAGAATTCCTATTGGATGCAGCTTCAGGTCTGGGAAGCCTGCCTATTAATGCTGGGAACCGCAAGGACTCATGGGAAATGTAGTCCCCAGGCAGGCATGGCCCATCAATGGAAAGACTTAGTCGGACTACAAGTCCCAGGAGGAGGAGTTGCTGAGGGAGGAGAATAAAGTGTAAATGTCTGCAATGGAAAGACTGTCTCATGTGGAGAGTGAATGGAGAAAGGTGTTCTGGCTGAATCTCCAGTGACTGACAAGAGAGTGCTGAGCTTCCTGCATGGGGACATTGTGTGCTGTAGAGAGCTGGAGGAGAAAGGACACAGGGAGCTTTCGGGAGACCATGTTTGTTGTGTTTAGCAGTTGTTATGCTTTGTGTCTAAAGTTCTTGCGGTAAAACCAAGGAAGCTTAGACTTCTGTAGTGTACCAATGCTTTACTAAACAGGAAAGCTGCACATACACCTGTAGGATACACAAACAACACAACTCATAGCTTACAAAAATAAGAAAAGGTCACCAAATGTATACGATGTGTTAGGTATGTGTACTTAAGCGCTATAATGGGTATTCAAAGACAGAACGGCAACAATGTTTTTAAGATAGCCAAATGATGATGCTGCAACCCATATATTAGTGTTCTCACACGTAGAAGAAATGGTTTTTAAAATACACACACAATGTTAATAATTATGTGAAATGGGTGCGCTCTCAATCAACCTTAAAAATCGTGTAGATCTAATTGAAAATTGCTTGTGCAATGATACTATTCAAGTGATGTGTAAAACCTCCTTAAAATCCGTGCACTGAGTGTGTATACATAAATAAATAAATACATAAAACCATATGTAAATATATAAATAAGTGGATCCTTTTCCTTTTTGTGGTACCAGTGATTAAGTGATATTTGTGCGATAGTGCTGTGAATAAAAGACAGTTTAAGAATGAGGTAAAACCACGTTTACATTCCAACCCTTAAAAAATCCATGCGTTTAAAACTGAAAAAAAACGCATTAAAAAATCCATGCGTTTAAAACTGAAAAAAAAACGCATTAAAAAATCCATGCGTTTAAAACTGAAAAAAACGCATTTAATTGTGCGATTTATTTGTGGAAAAACGCATATTTGGTTATGCAATTAAATTGGGAGAAACACCATAGGTATTTTTAGAATCCTTTAGGAGTCCATGCATCTAATTGATGTCTCCTTAGGTGTTTAATTTGCGGTTGCTTAGACAGGTGTTGTTCCTGATTAGTTAGTGCTGAGATGTTTTACTAACTAATTGCCCTTCGGTGTTGAGCACAGGTTAAAACTTGAAGGACAAAAGGTGTACACCACAAATGAGAAAGATAAGCACCATTTAGTAAATGTATATTTTTGAGCAGGTATACACATAATACTTTTACTTATCTTTAGTTGTGGTGTCCTCTTTCCTGCTGATCACGTCCTTACTATCTCTTCCGTGTTTGCATGAGGATAGAAGACAGATAAAAAACCATTGCGCAATATAGTTATACTTTGAATGGTGTGCATGTGTTGTGGCTGAAGCCCATCTACTTACACAGCACCCTACGAACGAAGCGCGGTGGTTAGAAATATGTCAGGCACTGTTTGGGCTCCCTGCCCTGCTTGTCTCAGTAGTGTTGCTTAGCTCCTCCTAGTGAGCTAAGCAACACTACTGAGACAAGCAGGGCAGGGAGCCCAAACAGTGCCTGACATATTTCTAACCACCGCGCTTCGTTCGTAGGGTGCTGTGTAAGTAGATGGGCTTCAGCCACAACACATGCACACCATTCAAAGTATAACTATATTGCGCAATGGTTTTTTATCTGTCTTCTATCCTCATGCAAACACGGAAGAGATAGTAAGGACGTGATCAGCAGGAAAGAGGACACCACAACTAAAGATAAGTAAAAGTATTATGTGTATACCTGCTCAAAAATATACATTTACTAAATGGTGCTTATCTTTCTCATTTGTGGTGTACACCTTTTGTCCTTCAAGTTTTAACCTGTGCTCAACACCGAAGGGCAATTAGTTAGTAAAACATCTCAGCACTAACTAATCAGGAACAACACCTGTCTAAGCAACCGCAAATTAAACACCTAAGGAGACATCAATTAGATGCATGGACTCCTAAAGGATTCTAAAAATACCTATGGTGTTTCTCCCAATTTAATTGCATAACCAAATATGCGTTTTTCCACAAATAAATCGCACAATTAAATGCGTTTTTTTCAGTTTTAAACGCATGGATTTTTTAATGCGTTTTTTTTTCAGTTTTAAACGCATGGATTTTTTTAATGCGTTTTTTTTAAGTTTTAAACGCATGGATTTTTTAAGGGTTGGAATGTAAACGTGGTTTTACCTCATTCTTAAACTGTCTTTTATTCACAGCACTATCGCACAAATATCACTTAATCACTGGTACCACAAAAAGGAAAAGGATCCACTTATTTATATATTTACATATGGTTTTATGTATTTATTTATTTATGTATACACACTCAGTGCACGGATTTTAAGGAGGTTTTACACATCACTTGAATAGTATCATTGCACAAGCAATTTTCAATTAGATCTACACGATTTTTAAGGTTGATTGAGAGCGCACCCATTTCACATAATTATTAACATTGTGTGTGTATTTTAAAAACCAAATGTATACGATAAGTTGAAATTTCCCAATATCCAGAAGACAATCAAGGTGCTTGTTAGTAGTATCTGACACAAACTGTAGAGCTCTCAGGATAGGAATCAAAGGTGAGGGGTGCGAAGAAATGTATGGTAAAGAGAAGGTGGAAGATTTTACTTTGTGCGTAGCTTCTATGGTTGGGTGCACAGTGCGAGGCAAACGAGTAGAAGGAAGCCACAGGAGACAGGACAATGGAAGTTTGGCACTCCAAATCAAGTGAAAGAAGTATCGATTGTAGAATGAGGTAGGGATCGTAATGGGGATCGTAATGGGAAGAGTCTGGATTAACTAAAATATCTGGGGTAGGGTCCTCATTTTAAAAGCATTACACCTTCCAAACCATGTCAAGTTTAAAATCTGCAATTTATGTAGGTCCTAGGTTATTTGAGCCAGGGACTAAAATTGGCCTCAAACAAATGGTCTGGGTTAGGAGTGAGCTTAATGGCCAGGTATTTAATGCCATAGGGAGATCAGAGAAAGGGGAAGGAACTTTTTAGTTTAGAAACCTAACCTGTTGCCAATGTAATGTTAAGTGCTTCAGATTTGGAATCGTTTATCCAGTAGTTGAACAGAGTGCCATAAATGTGAAAAATGATATCAAATTAGGGAGAGAAATCTCATGATTCAAGATGACAAAAAGAAGGTCATCTGCATAGGCCATAACTTTGTGGTGTCCAGGCTTACCATGAAGCCCAGTGATATCTGGGTGTGCCCTAATGTAACATAGTAGAGGTTCTAGGGTAATAATAAGGATCAAGGGGCAGCCCTGCCTAGTACCATTGGATAATTCAAAGTATTCTGAACAAGTTTTATTGGTTCGAATTGCTGCCTTTGGGCAGGGGTAGAGGGCCGAAATCTAGGCTAAATATGGGTACCCACACTTTTTTTCCTCTCTTAAAGAAAGCCATTAATTACTCAACTATTTTAAAAATGTAAAATTGATTTAGGTTCTAATGCACCTAGAAAGCAAATATGGTACTTTTCACAGCTGGCTTTTTAAAGTACTTTTTTTACATGTGGATTTAACAGTAGTGTTTTAACCATGAGACTGTTCAAATGAGCAAACATTTTAAAACTAAGTAAAAATTGAGGCGCATGGGCGGAGCCTGACTGAGCAGACATGCCAGCTTAGAGCTCTGCTCCTGAATATTGTTACTCGGTCTGCTAATAACCCCTGCCACTTAATATAATGGTTCTTGGGAGTTCTCACCTGAAAATGAAGCCAAAAAACAACAAAGAAGCTCTGCTTCAGGCTTTAGTCAGAATGGCACTAGCTTCACCCCCTTCCCCTGGTACCTCACACTCATTGAAATCCTCTCAGCACTCTAAGGTATATGTGGCAACACAGGGGGAATATGACTCAGATTCATCTATACAAACTTTACAAATGACATCTTTTACAGACCCTGCTTATTCTTCTGTTCTGAGGCAATTTGAAAAAACAGACCTCAGATTATATTACAAACAGTCTGACTAGGGAAATCAGGGAACTGGGCCAACACACTGCAAATATTGATCTGAGGGTTGATGTACTTGAAAATAACACCCAGGCTTATGAAATTTGAATTTGAAAACCTCAAAGAGAAAACTTAGTCCTTCAATCTTCAAGTGACTATCTCATTAATAACACTTCTACAGATATTTCCCCTCTCACTCTCTGGGAAGCCCATAAACCTGTAATTCCAGGTACGCTTATCTGGTTGATATAGCCTGCTTAGAATTCGACCTGTTTCTTACTGACTCAGATAAATTAATACGTAAATCACAACACCTTTATTACCTCAAAGCAAACAAACCAGATACCCTATTAGCTCGAACCTTACGCTCACTACATAAACCTACGACATCTGTGCGACTCAAACTAAACTGTGATTCATACACAAGTAACCCTGTCAAAATTTTACACACATTCCGCTCAAATCTTGCTAAATTATATTCGCCCAACCATAATTTTGATCATGCTGCTGATGATTCCCTTTTTTCACAAATTACCCTTCCAACACTCTCACAAGCCCACCTTGAATTACTCGAGTGTCCCATCTCTGCAAGAGAAGTCATCACGGCTTTAAAACGTAATAAACGTCCCAGCCCAGATGGATTTTCTGCTTCCTACCACAAGAAATGTTCTGATATATTATCTCCTATCCTAACTGAGGCCTTCAATACGTTGTTGAGGGGACACTCTTTTCATTCAGAATCCTTAATGGGCTTAATTTCTATGCTTCCCATATCTAAATCTGATACAACCTCTTGGACAAATTACCGTCCTATTTTACGTCTTAATATTGACATGAAACTTTTAGCTAAAATACTTGTGACCTGCTTGAATCAAATAATAGGAGAACTTGTTCATCGAGATCAAGTTGGGTTTATCCCCTCGTGCCAAGCAAGAGATAATATTCGTAGAACTTCTTTACTCACCCATGTCGCTAAATCCAGATGTCTACCTGCATGTTTTTTATTGTTCAATATAAGAAAAGCATTTGACATTGTCTCATGAACATACCGTACTTACAATATTTTCTTCAAAAATTAGGGTTTGGACCGCATTTTTTGAAGTGCATTTCATCCTTATATGAAAAGCCAAATGCATTTATCAAATATGCTGGTTTTAAATGAGACCCTTTCCCTATTGGAAAAGGCACCCATCAAGGATGCCCCCCCCCCCCCTCCTATTTTCACTCCTTATTGAACCCTTGGTCCATTTAATTAGATCTGTTTCAAACATAAAAGGTATTAAATTAGCTGGATGTCATCATAAAGTACTGTATGTCTTTTTGCAGATGACATCTTACTCTTCATGCCATCTCCCCATATCACAGCACCTAATCTCCTCTCTGTTCTAAACTGTTTTGCAAAAAAATTGACTGCATTCAACATTTCTTTGCCTCTTTCAGACCTTTAGCTTACTAAATATTCACTTCCCTTCTCTTGGACACCTCATAGACTTCCATACCTAGGAATACAAGTCACTCCTAAGATAACTGACTTATACTCAGCTAACGTTCCTCCATTACTAAAACAGGTTACTAAATTATTATCACAATGGTCCTCTATCCCTCCATCCTGGATAGGCAAAATGTATTTAATTAAGATGGCTATTATTGCCCAAGTTTTTATATCATTTTAGAGTCTTGCCCATCCCATTTCCATCTCATTTTTTACAGCTTACACAGTGCAGAATGATCTCCTTTATCTGGGGTAAAACAAAAGCTTGAACCTCTAAATCCATTCTCTGTCTCCCACAATTCTGCGTAGGTTTAGGCTTCCCAAATATTTCTGCTTACTATCATGCTGCACACCTTACACATTTACCAAAATACCATGCAATCAAAGAAGTTTCTTTATGGGTAACAATTGAGTCTATTGACTGTGACCCCATTTCAGTATCTAAAATGTTATAGTTAAGACCAACTGATCGTACTTTTATTTATCTGGGACAGATTCAAAAATTCTCTTGGCCTTCAATCTCCTCATTTACCGCTCCTTTCTTTTGTTAACAATCACACTTTTTACTCTTCTTGAATCGCTCCTAAAGCGACCACAAAATCTGTGAGATTTTTTCTGACGGATTTTGTCCGACACTGGTGTTGAATACACACGGTCAGACAAAGTTGTCGGAAAATCCGATCATTCTGAACGTGGTGACGTTCGTTGCGTACGACGGAACTACGTAGAGGCTAGTAGCCAATAGCTTTGGTCTCGTTATTTGATCTGAGAATGCGTGGCACTTTGTCCGTCGGAATTCTCTACACACGATCGGAAAAAGTCTGATCGGATTTTGTTGTCGGAAAATTTGAGAGCAGGATCTCAAATTTTTTCTGTCGGAAATTCAGACGGAAAAAGTCAGATGGAGCCCACACACAGGCAGATTTTCAGACAACATGGTCCATCAGAATTTCCGACCGTGTGTACGGGGGCATAATTCTATCAATGCATGGAATACAGCTAATTTATCCCGTTTATATAATTTGGTATATGCCTCCTCCATACATTATTTTCCTACTTTGTGTGATACATTTTGACTTCCCCAATTGGAACTGTTCCAATATTTGCAAATCAAAAAATGTTTCCAACCTTATTTCAATTCAAACTCCGAACTATCCCAGATGTCACGTTTTGAACGCATATATAATTCTGACCCTCATGCTAGAGGACTTGTTTAATTTCTCTATAAGCAAATTTTAGCTAGTACTAACACTGGTCCCCCCTCATATGTCTCCAAATATGAACTAGACCATAATTGCTCATTTAATGCTACTGAATTGTTTAGCATATGGTCAGCCACAAAGTCTGCTTCTTCTAATGTTGTTGTTGTGAAAACTAACTTTAAGTTGCTAACCTGTTGGTATTTGGTCCCCGCTAGAATATCAAAATATGCTTCCTGTTACCCTGGAGCTTGTTTTCGTGGCTGTTCAGAGTCTGGCACTCAACTTCATAATTGGTGGGATTGCCCAATTGCCCAAAAATTCTGGAAGGTAGTTTTTGACTTAGCCTCCAAAATCTTTGATACACCTATACAGCCCTATTAAACTTGAAAACTGATGGGATCACACAGAATCAATTTCACCTTCATTTACAGCTCCTAACAGTCGCAAAACAAACCATTGCTAAGGCATGGAAAACTCAATATTTAATTCTAGCTGAAACCATACACAGAACTAAAAAAGCTCTTATTCGTGCTAAAATGGAAGCAATCAAAAGAGATTGAATAGGTAAATTTGAGAAACTCTGGCTTCCTTGGGTTAAGCATTGTTTACCTCCAGACTTTGATGACACACTATTATTGCCTTGCTAATTTTACTCTATTTGCCCTAACTATACTACTTTCTATTCATATGGGAAAGCATCACCACTTGGAACCCCCCCCCATTCCCTTCCCCCCTTTTTTCTACCCTCTACTCTCAATATATTTTTTGTTTTCTGCCCTCCTTTTAATATTGTGTGGTACAAAACACATTATATCTTCTGTTTTTAATATATACCAGCTAGATTGATCTCCTTATTACTGCTCTTGCAAAATGAACCAATAGTCACTAGCTTACTTTTTTCCTTCTGATGGAATTTTCTAATGCTTTTGATGTAATACTTTATTGGTTTATTCGTTGCGCTACTCGTTACATTTTTACATTGTTATGTACTCATCCTGTTCATAAATCAATATGTTTAGCTTTATTGCTATTTGAATATTGTACCACCATCCTTGTGTGTACTAAATTTGTCAATCTTTGTTATATTTAAAAAATAATAAACAAAATTGACGAGAAAACTAAGTAAAAATCAGATTTTCTCAGTATTAACCACTCTGCAGATTTGATCAGTTCACCCCCTCCCTCCTTCCTTTTATAACGTTTCCTAACACAATTTTAACACCGCTATGCGCTGGCTGACCAGTTGCAGGGTACATGTTGCACACATATGAGACTCTGTTAATACTTAATAAGCAAACGGTTGTGCATTATTAAATGAAGAGCGCTGTGTGTTTCATTATAGATTAAACAGCGGTTACACTTCTCTTTCGTTAGCTTTTTATATAAAAGGAGAGATCCAAAAGCTTAAAAGCAAAGGCACAAACCTGCACCTATACCACCTGTTGTTCATTCCCAGAACAAATACTTCTGTGCTCCTGAGCTTCTAACAGAACCTCATCAATATGAGTGTTGATATGCGAGGTAAAACTTGAACCGAGAATACGGAGACTGAATTTCAGTTATGCATTCATTAATTATTCTTTTATTTAATTTTTTTTAACTAGTGTAAGTAATGTGTAATTAAATGCCTTGACAAGGAACATGCTGATAGGACAAGAGAACAAAGTGAGCAGAGCAATGACCTCATCAGCCTGCTGTTGCCCCTTCACTGTCAAGTCAATAGGCTGGGAGTAAAAAGAAGACACCACTTTATCACTTTTTTTCCCATTTATTATGTACCATGTTTGTAGCCAGGTTATATACATTATATATGGTAACAAGAGACATGGTTAATAACGAGAGATATAGTTAAACACTTGTAGTATTCTGACTAACAGTAATTAAAAGGACTAACCTTCATTTACATGAATATATAAAAGCCCCCGTTTTGTCACACTGGCCAATGAATGAGGAAAGAGAAAAAAATGAAAACCATTGGCTAGAAAACTTGGGGCCCTTGAACAACAGTTGCCAGCAGACACCAGATTAACTTGTTTGATGTTTGTTTCCTACTACAGTAGACCCAGGGCATTCACTTCTGGGTCTCCGAACATGTGCTCTGATTCAGTAAAAGTTCTGACAAGGATAGAAGTCACTGCGGTCTCTCTCTTTTAATCTGGCTGAAAGGGTCCGTCATTTCCTTCCTAACAAGTGGTGGGAGTGCTCTCTAGTACAGCAAGTTCACAGCTGACATCCACATTGCACCTCACACTACACGATGAGCAGTCTTCTCCCGATTGTAGTCAGCTATGGCAGGGTTCTGTTTAGTCAGCAGCAGTAGCTCAGTCTTTTCCTCACACACCTGCTTGCTTCAGAACTGTCCTCCATATAAAAAAAAAAAAGATGAATTAGAAGAATGCAATAAACAGCAAGCAATAGACAATCAACATCCCAGAGGTGTCTGTTGTGTACTAAATAAAGTGAACTGTCATTAGTTATATCCTATGCTGCAGCCTTAGAAATGGAGTAGGGGTCCATAGAGAATCTGAAATAACAGGGGTTGCAAAAGAACCACACAGTGGAGTAAAGCCTTTTATTGAGACACATATGCAATACACACTAAAGTTTATGCACTCACAAGCATCAAGAAGGAGGGAGCATGTAAACAGTGCCCTCTGCAATTGGATGGCATAGAGGCGTACAGTCCATGCAATGAAGGAGACTGTGCCACTGACATCCACTGTAATACTGGTATGCAGATGAAAACCCTGTCAGAGGATTGACAAGCTGCTCTCTCTCCTTCCGCCTTGCTTGGAATTGCAAAGAATTATGAGAACGCATTTCAGACCAACTAGCAACATGGTCTACCTCACTGCACCGACTGTACATCTCTCTACCACATGCTACAGAAAATTAGAGAGCTTCAGATTGGTAATGTTTAATTACATTAAACTACAATATGGCTTGTTTAGCAATTTAATATGTTATTTTTAAGATCCTCAGCTCTGTCTAGTGGCCATAATGTGGTAGTTTCCCAAAAGACCTCAAAAAAGAAAATACCCCATTATTGCCACTGAATGTAGATGACAATCATAGGAAATAAAGATTTGACAAAATATGGGGATGCTTTGTAATATTTGTGCAAATGTCTGTGACATTTGTCCAGCCTATTGTTTTTTGTTTTAGTTTTTTTTTATAAATAGACAATTAAATGAGAGATGCATACTGAGTACAGAATGTTTGCAAAAATTCATTAAAATGCATTTAAAATCATGTGTGTCAGAATATATGGGAAGTTGGAAAGTAAAGGGAAAGGTGATATAAAAACAATGAAAAGGAATTTTAAGAAAATGAAACTTTACAGTTTGGAAAGGATTTGAATATAACAATTTGAATAAACATTATTACCCATGATGCTTGATTCCAGCAGTGTGGCAGACAGATAGAGCCATTCTAGGTACATCTGCCAGATGTCAATGATGACTTGAATCAATGAATAACAAAAAGATTTAAAAAAAAGTCTAATTAAAATGTTGCTATAGTTCCTTATGGCAATTTTAATTTCTAAATATAACAAATCAATGTTTTTCTTCTTATTTTCTGAATTTGGGATGTTGCTGATATGAAAATTAGCAGTTCATCTAAACAAGAATACAAGAATAACTTGCCTTGAATTAAGGTCATTGGCAGTCAATGAGATTCATTTTGCGTCCATGACATCCTCAGAACGAGACATGGGCACACACACTGCTCTCAGTACTGTTTTTTAAAAAAAAAAAAATGTAACACATGTAAGTACATTATTTGATAGAGGTATGGGCTGTTACAAAGGGTTTTTATCCACATGCAGAAGTTGTTATTCATGTTTTTTTTTTTTTTTAATATGGAATCTATGTTATGTTATCAGTCTAGCAGTAAGCAGTCTTTACAACTGTTCTGAAGATACCTATAGAAACAACAGAATAACTACTCAGCAATTCAGTAGAAAGTCAGAACCCTAGATCTGTAAATGTGTTCGGAGTCAGAAGCCATTGGACCAGCTTGACAGCCAGATAGTTAAAATTTTTAAAAAGGAAGGTCAGAAAGTGGCAGGATCTCTATTCTTCCAGAAAAGTCTATTCCCCTTGACTTTCCGCTCTGCAATCCACTGCCAATTGACTCCCAGACTGAATGATGTCCAGCATAATTCAACCCCTTCCTGTGATCGCCAACACATCAGGGACCCACCCCCAGGTCCATCATTCAAACATCGGAGACTCTCAGAAAAATGCTGCTGACACGCCTGAAGCATATACTGTAGGTCCCATCTAAAGCTGGAGAAATCAGAAGAGAAAGAGGACCCATGGTGTCTCATTAACCAACTGCAGACAGCTGGAAAATGATGTGGTTATTGAAGAGACCAAAAGTTTCTTCCAGATAGGAACACTGCATCATCCTAGTAGGGTCAACATAGGCAAATTATAAGCCTATTTTAGTTATCCAACTACATAACCTTAACTATGATCTATTATACATGTACGAAGGGTGACCAAGTAAGAGAAACTTGGGCTTAGAGAGAGAGAAGAGAAACCTAGAAAAGAGCTAGAGACAGATAAGGCTAGAAAAGGGTTAAAGACAACTTTACACTCGCTTCCATTAGTGAGAGATTCACTATTCGTTTGAATGACCTACTGAAGAGGCTATACTATGTATCAACTTTCCAGCTGAAATTTAAGTCCCTTTCCCAACTTAGTGCATAGGAGCGCATTTGTAGGCTCTCTGTTCATACCTTACTCCGTGGATATTCGGATTAGATCTAATGGATATGGCTAGGGTTTCTATAGCAATGGCAAAAATTATTGGGGAAAGGGGACACCCCTGTCTAGTTCCTTTGGAAATTGGAAATGGGTCTGAGAAGTGGCCTAACAATTTAACTTGGGCACTGGGATTGGAATAGAGGGCCCTCAGAGTCTGAATAAAGTGTGGTCCAAAACCCCATCTATCCAAGAGTTTGCATATATATGACCATTCTACTGTTTCAAAGGCCTTCTGGAGGTCAACTGAAAGCAAAAATCCTTCCTGAGGACTACCTCCATCCCAATTCGCTCTCAGAAGTGAAATGACATCCACTGCTCTACGTATTTGATCCGACCCCTGTCTACCGGGTATGAAGCCCACTTGATCTTTCTGTATATAACCACTGCATCAATTTTGGAACCTGTCTGGAGGGAGTTAAAAAATGGGTCATATACATGGAGAGGGAGGATCTAAATGTCTTGTAGTAACAAGCTGAGAATCCATCAGGTCCTGGAGCAGTCCCAAGTGTAAGATTTTTAATGACTTCTAGTACTTCAGCTTCGCTTATGGGTTTCTCCAGGTATGACTAGGGATAAGCCTCAAGTTCGAGTCAAACTCATGTTAGACTCGAACATTGCCTGTTCGCCTGTTCAGCGAAAAGCGAACAATTTGGGGTGTTCGCGGCAAATTCGAAAAGCCGCGAGCACCCTGTAAAAGTCTATGGGAGAAATCTCAAGTGCTAATTTTAAAAGCCTAAATGCAAGTTTTTGTCATAAAAAGTGTTTGGGGACCTGGGTCCTGCCCCAGGGGACATGTATCAATGCAAATTTTTTTTTTAAAAACTGAAGTTTTTTCAGGAGCAGTGATTTTAATAATGCTTAAAGTGAAACAATAAAAGTGTAATATTCCTTTAAATTTCGTACCTGGGGGGTGTGTACAGTATGCCTGTGAAGGGGCGCATGTTTCCCATGCTTAGAACTGTCCCTGCACAAAGTGTCATTTTTGCAGGAAAAAAAGCTATTTAAAATCGAATGAATTGCCGACTCCCGTAACACAGAGAACAGTCATTCATTGAAAGTCATTGATAAAAAAAAGTCATTGATAAAAAAAAAAAAAAAGCGTGGGGATTCCCCCAAATTCAATTACGAGGCCCTTCAGGTCTGCTATGGATATTAAGGGTAACCCCGCTTCAAATAAAAAAAAAAATGGCGTGGGGTCCCCCTCAAAATCCATACCAGACCCTTATCCGAGCACGCAACCTGGCAGGCCGCAGGAAAAGAGGGGGGGGACAAGAGCGGCCCCCCCTCCCTCCTGAACCACACCAGGCCACATGCCCTCAACATTGGGATGGTGCTTTGGGGGTCTGTGACCCCTCAAAGCACCATGTCCCCATGTTGATGGGGACAAGGGCCTCGTCCCCACAACCCTGGCCATTGGTTGTGGGGGTCTGTGGGCAGGGGGCTTACCGGAATCTGGAAGCCCCCTTTAACAAGGGGACCCCCAGATCCCGCCCCCCCCTGTGTGAAATGGTAAGGGGGTGCAAAAGTACCCCTACCATTTCACCAAAAAAGTGACAAAAATGTTAAAAATGACAGGAGACGGTCTTTGACAATTCCTTTATTAAAAACTTCTTTCTTCTGGTCTTCCTTCTTCCTTTCTTCATCCTTCGGTTTCTTCATCTTCTTCTTCCATCTTCTACCATCTTCTTCCATCTTCTTCTTCCATCTTCTTCTCCAATCAGCATTGATCAGACAGAGGGTCAGGGGTCATGCAGCTTCAAAGGACAATCAGAAGAGAATGAAAACCCCTCCTACAAGCTTTAACCAGTTCTCAGCTAGACACTGATAGATGTCACAAGACTGCTATATACTACTGATGAGAACAGGTATTTAGCAGTTTATATTTACAAAAATAATTGCATTTCCATGTTCTGTGTACTGTGGGAGACCAGATATAGTGAATGCAGGGTCCTGGATTTAGTAACACTTTAAGGTATGTTTTACTGCCCAAAAGAACACTATCCCCATGGAGTGCTTTGGTCTCCTCCAACGGTTTAAAAATGAGTAGGTATAGCTATATTATACAGCTTGGCCCAGCATAACTATGCATATATCATACCTGGAGGATGCCCCGGAAGCTGGAAATCACTGAAATAAAGAACACTTCAGTGATCTTTAGATGCTTCCAGTTCTCACTCCAAGCAGCTGTTTGTGCATTCTGAACACAGGAAGTCAAAACATAGTGTTCTCTGATTGGACAAGAAGGAGAGTGTGACATCACTACCCCACCTCTCTGCCTCATCCACTCAGAGAATGGCTTGCATTCATTAAGAGATGTAAGGCATTCTTTGAATGTTGCCCATGCTGAGCAGCTGACCGCCCTAGTTCAGAATCCAGCGTGGCAGCCGCTTAGTGCAAGACCCTGAAATAAGTGGAGATCACTGGGGTAACAGCGTCATAACCAGAGAAATCCATGAAGAGGTAACACTGCTCCAGGTGAGCAAATCAATATGTTCCGGATGTGCTGAGTGCAAGCCATGACCACCAAAGATAATAGGAATAAGGAAAATTGCTGCACACCAACAAAGCCGTTTCCACGTAGTTTATTTTTAAACAACAGTCACATAACAAGACAGAGACACAGGAACCAGTAGAGGTGATGGGTACAGGTGTCAGGTAATGCAATCGGTATCCCAGTTGCTTAACAAGCTAATTCCTGTCACACATCATTAAGCCCCCGTGCATAGAACACAATAAACTACATTACCCAGTACTGTATTACCAATTAAAATAAATATTTAATTAATTGAATATAACGTACATGTAAAAAATTATAATACTAGAAAAAATTATATTAACAAAGTATATACACAAAAGCATAATATGTGTGACAAGAAAGAAAAAAGTTTAGTATAAGAACATGAACCAAAATTACCATAAAAATTATAAAGAATCATAAATATATAAACCTTATATAAATTCATAAAAATGTGTATTCACAATGATATCTGTAATAAAATCAATAAAGCAAATAAAAAAGTAAAAAGGAAAAAAAGAAGAGAAAAAATCTCATAACCTAGACGTCTAAAGGTGTAAAAAATTAATAATAATAAAATATACCATACCATTAAGGATAGAGCTAATATCATGGGAAAAACATCCTACACAGATCTGCCCCATACCACATTCCATAGATTATTCTTAAGGACATCTAGAAAAAAAAAAAAAAATTTCAAATGCGAACAGACCATAATGTGTCAAAATGTATACACAATACCTATTAATTAATTTAAATAATACATAGATACATAAGTGGATACAGATATATAGAGTCATGAAAGCCTGGTCTGACTAATTCAAAGATTATTAATATACAAATACAAAAAATTGAACATTTAAAAAATATTTAATTATAACCAAAGAATATATGTAAATGTTTCACTAGTCGTTATAACGTCCCACTCAAAGTTGAGACCAGACGGGATACGAGTCTAGAGCCGATGGATCCAGAACACCTCCCTCCGGCACAGCATCCGAAAGACATCTCCTCCCCTCTTGGGCACTCACACCTTCTCTATGATCTGAACTTTGATGGCAGAGACATTACCATAATGGCACGCTCTAAAATGTTTAGCTATGTTGGTACATTTGTTTTTAGCCACACTATAGATGTGTTCATAGAAACGGTTCCTCAACCATCTTATTGTTCAACCAACATATTGAACATAATATATACTGCTGGTGACCAAATATATGACATAGTTAGTTAGTATTGCAATTATAAAAGGACATGATCTCATATTCCCTTTGATTGGATGATGCTCAGAACATATTGCCCCCCCCCCCCCCAAGAGTATGGCCTGTCATGGGTGGGCTCAGCCCTTCCTTCTCTGAGCTGGCTGCTCAGCTGTTGTCTAAGTGCCAGCTCCTATCTCTTCACAGTTACTGAGCTGTTGATGATATCCTGTTTGTCAGCCCCGCCTACTTAAGCCGTCCAGCCTAGAGAAGCTCTGCCTTCGCCTTGGTCAAACTTCACAGAATCTCCTGCGATCATGTTCAAGACTTGCTTTGCTGACATCCCTTCTAACTCTAAATCCTGCTTGCTGTTCCACTACATTGATCCCCGACTTCTGGCTTGGCTGACTATACGTTCCGGTTACTGAACTTTGGCTATGTTTTGACTACGTTTGTTCTTTTTACTTTTATTATTAAACAAGTATGATTTAACTGTACTTCTGTCTCGGCCTGATTTCATGGTTTCTGACATGACCACAGCAAGGGCAACCCAATGACCCACATTTAAAGTTCCCCTTAAAGCGACAGGACTAGAAAAGGAAGTTCAATAGCCAGTAGCCAATAGCTGCCCTTGTGTCGTATTTGGTCCGTCGGACTAGCATATAGACAAATGGTTTTCCCGATAGGAATTGATTCCCGTCGGAAAGATTTAAAACATGTTCTATTTCTAGGTCCGTCAGACTTTTTGAAAAAAAAAGTTAGCTGAAGCCCACACACGATCGGAATATCTGATGAAATGATTCCGTCTGACCTTTTCAGCCAGAAAGTCTGGTCGTGCACGTTTATTGTCACTTTTTGCACTAAATGCACCCGTGACACACACCCCTCAAGTATTTATAGGTTGTAGGTGACCTCTTAATAAGAGCATTGCCATACCTATCCCCTTTTTTACATTTCTTCCAGGGTAAATTTATTGATAGAGGCTGCAGCTCCTCATTTTTAATTTTCACCATAAGCGCGAGGGTCTAATCATTTTTACACTTTAATGTCACTTTAATCCACCCCACTATTTAAGGAACCCCTAGCAACCTCTGAAGGAGTCCTAGTGTTCCACATAACCCTGGTTGAGAATGAGTTCCTTACATTGTGGTATAAATCAGAACACTCAGAGATGGGCTTTAAATATTACTTTTGGCTGGAGTGGGAACCCGTTAACTGTAACCCACTAAATGGCACTCAACCCCAACACTAAATTAACCCCTAAAAGTACATATTTGTCCTATCAGACACTGAATTTATTTGCAGAAAAGGGTCCTATGCGGACCTCTAACAGTGCCAATGTCCAGCACTGAAAATAATTCATCTCCAATAGCCCGTGTTGTAATATACCACCAAATCTTACAAATTCCTGTTTCATGTAGTATGTCAGTGATCAAATCAAGCGACTTCTTTGAATTTAGTTTTCCTTTAAATACTAGTTAGAAAAACATGTCTGCTTGGATATATAGTGATGTATGTAAGGGTATAATTTATCTGATGTTGATTCATCACTGCATGAATGGATATCCAGCCATGCCATCATACATGTTGACAGTGGCTGATCCTGCATCGTGCTATAAGGGAGCAGAGAACGACAGCAGTGGGTGTGCTGGCAGATGGAAACACAAAATGTTCTATACAATTATGGTGTGTGCAGCAGAAATAACACACAGTTTTCCTCTATAGATCTGGTGATAGTCAGGATAAATGCAGACTTGCACAGCATAACTCTGAGCAGCTGACAACAAGATCCTTTAATTCCCCATTCTAGGGTTAATCATCACTAAGGAAGGTGCTCATTGCCACCTCATACATCTTTAATTGTTGTTCCCGCTGCATTAAATCGATGCAGAAAATTAAAATTCATGATGGTTTAAGGGTACAACTGCACACATTGGTTGGACCAACTTTGCAATAAAGCCTCCATTACTACAGCCACTGCTCCTATAAAGAACTGCAGCTATCAACTTCACAATCTTCACTCCTTAAATGCTTCTCTATCTGATTAAAATCTAAAATTGCATGGCTCATTACAGCCTATTTTCAGAGTTTGGCTCTGTTAATTCTGTACATTGTTGTAGTAATACCAAAGAACCGCGGGAACGAGGTAATTATTGTGTAATTTGCCTTTTTACCTTAACTCACTGAATTCCAACTTTTTCATGAGGTGGGCACATTTCCGTTCCATGTCGCTTGACTTGTTTTCTCTTCTTACTGCTGAAACTGAAATAAAGGGAGACCTTAGGAAGAAACTTTTATTAGCAATTCGCATTAGGGAATGCACTTCACAAGTTAGTTAAAATGCTATATACAGAGCATTGTACGATGTAACAGAGCTGCAGGGCTCTGGCTTGCAAACGTTTTCTGCTTAACTGCTTCGGGACCACATGCTTTTCTCATTATAGTGGGATGAAGGAGGCTGTAGGACTTCAAGGAATGGGACACAGAATACTTTGTCCCTAATCCCAAGACCAGATTTATGTTACTTACGCTCTTGGTCAATTGTCATGTGCCCTCCCCTTCAGTATAGAAGAATCGGTTTTTGCTTCAGTATAGAAGAATCGGTTGAACTATCAAACAGTCAGGCTGTCGGTGTACAGACTCAAAGTTTATTTTACAGTACATTAAAAACTTCCGTAAAAATAAACACAAAAATTGTGTTTGGGCAACAAAAATGTGGACCCAACCAGAAGGCAGGGTGGTATTTTTGAACTTTAATTCATATGCAAGAATATGTTATTATTATTAACTGTCAACTACATCATGGTATGCAGGTGGCTGTGAGCTGCCCCTGGCCATCCTGCCATCTTAGGCTACAGGTTGTGTTGGCTAGACTGAAATCCTGTCCTTCCTAACATTGTTAGTTTTCAAGTCGTATCTTTAAAGGTCAGCTGTTATAGAAGAGTACTATATGCAGGCCAGAGATTGGCATGTATCTTGTGAACAGGCTACTATTCTCTGTTTTTACAATAAAGTCCAGCTTCAGTGCCATTCCTGATTGCAGCAAAGGCAAGCCCACTGCCCACCCTGCCTTTTATTTTTACATAAGGGCTCATCACCCAAACATTCGAATAAGATAATTCTTTAAATTGCTTCGAGAACTCATGTGAGGCTAGATATTTAAGTGAGATTTGCAACATTCATAGTGTTTTAAGAACAATGTTATCTTTTTATTTTTATTGATGATAAGGATGTTTTTTATGGGCTGCATTTTTCTCATTATTTTGTACAAATGAAATGTTTCTGATCTGTCAGGTGCTGCATTTCCTACATCGTTTGCTTTCCTATATAGTCATCCTTTAAATTGCTAGCCTGAACTTTTTTAGCTAGTCTACCTTGTTTTTTGTATGTCATAAGTATATAGTATGTTTTATTCAACCCCTTGATAAACACCATTTTTGGTGTCTGTATTGTTATCTATGTATTATTCAATGAATGCTATATGAAGTTGTATGTTTATGGCTCCCGTGTCTCACCCATGTCTTTTTCATTTCACAGATGTGTGCGTTTTGGTTCCAAATACATTTTTCGTCTTTATAGTCCCTAACATATTACACCTTTTTAAAATAAAACCTTCATTTGTAAGCAAGAATTGAAAACATTCATTTTTTTCAAGTTTTAATTAGCTATTAAATGGGAACACTATCTATTAAATGGGAAAATGGGAAAATTATAAATTAAATTTTACAGTTAATTTCTTTGAATGCTACTTTAAGGGCCTGAGTTAACGGGTTTTGGGCATGTGTTAGTGAGAAAATGCAGCTTGGTTTCAGATGCATTGCACTTGTATTTCAGATATTTGATGCATTTGACCAGCAGTTCATCTTCTTCTAACCTGCATTTGACCTCCTTCTAAGCTGTGTCAACCTGCTTTAGGGCTCTTTCACACTGACGGTCCGTATGTCCGTTTTTCATCCTTCCGTTTTCGGATGAAAAACGGACATACATGCATCCCTATGGGATAGCGGGTGTCAGCGGATGAGCATCCGCTGACACCCGATATCGTCCGTGTCCGCTATGGTCCGATTCTGCAGACGGAGGAAAACCCTATTTTTCCATCCATCTGCGGATCGGATGACGACGGACTCTACGGTCCATCGTCACCCGATCTCTCACAGGGGAGAGCGGCGCTCTGACAGGTCCGTCCCTGCACAGAGTGCAGAGACGGACCTGTCATCTTCCTGCTCAGTGGAGATCACTCCGGCGATCCCCACTGAGCAAGCGGATATCCACGGGACGGATCAGCACTGTGTGAAAGAGCCCTTAAGCTGCTTTTGTATTTTCATTAACTTAGAGAGAGAAGAAGCAGTTCTGGTGCAAACAAATACCCATCGCCACAGGTCCTTACATTATAAGGTTAAACCCTGGATATCCACCCCTTTCCTTCAACAAAATTATAATTGTCAAAGTCTTATAGTGGAATCGATGTTTATGTCCTGCTTAGTATAAAAACATTCCTTCTATACTCTAGGGACTATTATTTGGCACAAATAATTATAAACTGTATAAAAATTCACAAAGCTTTATTCATACAAAAACAGGCAGTAAAAAGTTAAAAAGTTAAAAATGCATATTTTGCAGCAGATCACATGTACATACAATATGGTATGAATAGAGACATCCCACATAAATCTGTCAAAAGCAATGTTTTTCTGGAGGACAGAAACACCCAATGGGTTTCGAAGCAGGTTTTTTTTTAATATCTTCCTCAGTGGTTTGGTAATGTAAGATAAAGATGTTCTATAATAGGACATCATTAAGTAGAATACATTTATGCTTTTAACTAAATATTCAACACACACACTTTGCAATACCGACTCTCTCAATAGCAGTGTAGGTACATGAACAGCCGTGGAATGAAATGAAAAATGACCAAAAGTTTGCTGCTGCTAGCCTCAAAGCACCCGAAACATCATAACCAGACCATGACTCCCCCAAGCTACTGAGGCTGCCCAAGAAACTTCAAGGGGACAATGCCCATCCAAATGCTGCCAAAAAAAAGATGAAATAAAATCTGAAATAGATTAAACGTTTTTACCAATTGGGATGCAGTATACATAGAAATGTGGAAATAGCTTACATGGTATTACGGCCGTATATCATCAAGTCTAAATGTGCTGATGATTATATAGGTGATATTACAGGAGAGTGTGCTAAAACAGTAGGATACTTAGTCCCTCAAAAGGTAGTAATGAATTATCTAATAAAAGAAAGCAAAAAAAACTATGTGTGCTGAAAGGCCCAGTAGATGCCCAATCATAAAGTATCCATTACATAATATGAAGCACACTGTGGTAGTCAACGGCTGGCAATTCAATCTTGCATGCCACCAGTTTTCATCGTAAGGCACTCATTTCTATAATACCATATAGCCAGCACTCAAGAGTGAGACAGAACTGTTCTGACGATGTTAGTAGTTCTCCTCCAATAATATCCAGCATAGAAGAAAATTGGAGGAGAACTACTCTGATGTATGCAGGAGCAGGAAAGGCGGACGGACCAAAGATGTTGCAGGGTGCATTGGTTTTCTGATTGATATGCCTGAATCTTTCTTTGCTCTGGTGAGTGCATCCCCAAAGGGGAGTTTTTACCAACACGTGGTGATAGAAATTACTACCGGGTGGAAGTCTCATCACTATATCACAGAAAGAACTCTTTAACTGCACTACGCACAGACTGTATTCATGATTGCAGGAATTATTTATGAACTTTTCATTTGAAGTTTATAGCGCTGCTGCGATATTTTGAAGAGATAGCACCTATATAAGGGTGTTGGGACTTATTTAGATATCGCCATATCACCATACTTGTTTTGATCATACAGCAGCTGCTTTATTATTATATGTAAATATATTTTTTTTTTTACTCATCCATATCTTACCATATTTATACCATATTTATATATATATTTATTCTTTATGTATATATATTTATTGATTTTTATACTTTAAAAGATTTGAATCCATGAGCGCAGAGTGATACACCCAAGAGGGCGGCATTTTCTTTGGTTTATCCACATAGCAAAACCATAAATGTATCATAAGTAATCATGACATTCGATTTTAGTACATTTTTTATCCTACATTACCACACCCCTGAGGAATAATATAAAAAAAAAAAAAAACATGTTTTGAAACATGTTGGGTGTGAAAAAACATTGCTGTTGACAGATTTTTGTAAAACATCTCTATCCATATGTATCACTACCACCTAGAGGGCTGCTGGATTTTTGGGCTCCCCTTTTCCTGCACAGCCAGGCAACACCTATTTTCCAACTTCAACACAGAGTAAGTAGTCCATGGGTTGCTGGATTTTTGGGCTCCCCTTTTCCTGCACAGCCAGGCAACAGCTATTTTCCAACTTCAACACAGAGTAAGTAGTCCATGGGTTTGTTTTTGTTTTTGTATTGAGGAAAAACAACTTGGATAGGGATGAGGGGTTAGGGGATGCCCAACTTGATTTGGTAGAACAACTTGAGGTCAAACTTCCTTCTCTATGTACACAAAAATGCAGATCCTGGACTGTACTCCCTTTTGAGTGATATCAATGGATCAGTAGCAAAGTTTCCTCTTGCAGGAGCTCTATGTCCCCTTAATGAAATAGCACAAAGTCCCAACACTTGCAGGAGATACCAGCCCACCTGGCTGCCTTGACAAGCGTCCCAGAGCAAGGGATTTAGGTTAGCTGTGACAGTATCCCATTGAAATCATGCTGGATATTGCATCTGGCAGCCTTCTCACTTGTAGGCCCTGGGGGTGTAGAGGTACTAACATTGTCCCTTGAATCCTGATGCCTTGGATAAGACTGCTGTTCAGGCCTCTTGCTAGACAGAGTTTCCCATGATAGACAGGGTGTCTCCTGGATAAGACTGAAGACTGGTGAAGATCTCTTTCTTCAGCTTCCTTTCCTTCCTTTCTCAGCTCCAGCCTGGAGGCAGAGCCCCCCTTCCCCGGGGTCCCCTCCCAGGCCTTATGACATCAACCTCAGCAATCCCTCTTCCACCCAACAACTCCCACTGGCCAGGCTTCTCAATATTTATGGGCCAGTCTTACCACCCTAGCAGGCCTCCTGCCTGGGGATTGGTCAAAACTCCCATCAATATTCAGACCCTGTCTCTTCACTTCCACCCATTAGTTTCTAGAAGTTTCCATGGACCTCCAGAACCAGGGGGAGGCAAAAGAGGCCTGATCTACAGAGCCTTCCAGCCTGACCTTAAGCTCAACCCACAGCAATTACAGATTCACAAACTACGATGAGTTAGCATAAATTTACTGTACCTCACTACACTGTACACTAGAGGGTGCTACACATACCATGTTGTATGTACATGTGATCATCAGCCGCAAAATGTTTACTTTTCAACTTTTTACTGGCTGTTTTTGTATGAATAAAGCTTTGTGTATTTTATATACAGTTTACAATTATGTGTGCCAAATAATAGTCCCAAACAATAGAAGAAATGTTTTTGTACTGTACTGTGTTGGGATGATGGCATATTGTTGAACATCCAGCCAATTATATGCTTAATCAACTGGCAAGTTGATTAAGCATATCATTGTAAGAACTAGATGTGTAGGTCAGAGTTCAAAGCAGTTAGAACAATAAATTGTGACCTGGGGTTCCCCCGTGGCGCACCTCCATCCCTTTTGAACATACAAATTCAGAATTTTTTTCCCTTGGGACTTTAAATGAGGTATGACACTGGTATTGATGAAATAAAAAAAAACAACAGATTTATTGGTTCACATAAGATCTACATTAGCAACAAACAGATGTCAGGTATATGAACAGTGGAAAAGAGGGTCAACAATGCCCATTTGAAGCCTAACTGTGCCCATTTGCATGCCTCATTGTGCCCATTTGCAGCCATAGGTCCCCCGAACTTCAAATTTGGTAGTTAAGGGTTTCTACATGCCCCCTAGCTGCCACCAACATTTGGAGTATCTGGACCCAAAGGGTCCCGAAATGACATTGCTGCAGATTGACCAAATTTGGGGCCCCGTATCTCGGGGCCACTTGGTGCTAGGAACACCAAAATTGGTGTGCAAACCCAGTGGAACTAGCACTACAACATACCCAATGGGGTTCCTAGCCCAAAGTCGGTTCGGAAAATGTCAAGCACTTTTCTGCAGCAGAGAGTGACATTTTCCAACCGACTTTTGGGCCCCGTATCTCGGGGCCACTTGGTGCTAGGAACCCCATCTGGATATGGATTTGTTATTGGATATGTTGTAGTGCTAGTTCCACTGGGTTTGCATACCAAATTTGGGGTTCCTAACACCAAGTGGCCCCGAGAAACGGGGGCCCCAAAGTCGGGTCGGAAAATGCCATTCTCTGCTGCAGAAAAGTGCATTTTTCAGCACAAAAAAATGTGCTGCAAAACTTGGCTTATACTCGAGTATATACAGTAAGTATAATAGATAAGGTAAAAGAACTGTATAGGGCAAAACGATAAAAGGACCGCCATATTGTGCACATATTTTTAAAACTGTTATGCCGCGTACACACGATCGGACATTCCGACAACGAAATCCTGGATTTATTTCCGACGGATGTTGGCTCAAACTTGTCTTGCATAGACATGGTCGCACAAATGTTGTTGGAAATTCCGATCGCCAAGAATGCGGTGATGTACAACACGTACGACGAGCAGAGAAAAATTAAGTTCAATAGCCAGTGCGGCTCTTCTGCTTGATTCCGATCATGCATGGAATTCTGTGCGTCGGAATTGTGTACACACAATCAGAATTTCTGACAACTGATTTTGTTATTGGAAAATTTGAGAACCAGCTCTCAAATTTTTGTTGTTGGAAATTGTGACAAAAAATGTCCGATGGAGCCTACACACGGTCGGAATTTCCAACAACAAGCTCCCATCGAACATTTGTTGTCGGAAATTTCGTCCGTGTGTATGCGGCATTAGAGGGAATACACATGCTCATATTCACTGGACTACCGCTGAAAATGTCTGTCCCGGGAGCTGTGGGTGTAAGATCCAAAAAGGCCCGGTCGGCCAAACAGGGAAGACGTGAGCCCAAACCAACATAATGGCCTCCATGATGATGACTGTGAAAGACATATCAGAAAATTATCCTCCCTACCACAGTGTATAACTATAGTGACCGACTAAAACAATGAATATAATGCTGAACAAAAAGTGTATGTCAATATCACTAATGCCGCGTACACACGTGCGGACTTTTGCCGGCGGACCTAGTCCAGCGGACAATCCCGCGGGACTTTCCAGCTGGGTCCGCTGGACTTTCCGAGCGTGTGGACTTGCCCACACACGCACGGACTTCTCCAGCGGATAATCCGCCGGCCAAAAGTCCGCGGGACTTTTGAAAATGAACGGACTTGCCCACACACGGAGCAGTCCGTTCATTTCGAACGTAACTTCAGGTTACGTAGCTAGCGTAGGCAGTAAATGCCGCCGCGCTAGCTCCGCAAGCTGGCATGGATTTAAAGGGAATCCCCACGCAGAAAAAACGGCGTGGGGGTTCCCCCCAAATCCAGGTCAGACCCTCATCCGAGCACGCAGCCTGGCAGGCCAGGAAAGGGGTGGGGACGAACGAGCGCCCCCCCCCTCCTGAGCCGTACCAGGCCGCGTGCCCTCAACATGGGGGGTGCCCTGGGGAAAGGGGGGCCGTGCGGCCCCCCCACCCCAAAGCACCTTGTCCCCATGTTGATGAGGACAAGGGCCTCTTCCCGACAACCCTGGCCGTTGGTTGTCGGGGTCTGCGGGCGGGGGCTTATCGGAATCTGGGAGCCCCCTTTAATAAGGGGGCCCCCAGATCCCGGCCCCCCACCCTATGTGAATGAGTATGGGGTACGATGTACCCCTACCCATTCACCTAAGGTGTAAAATGTAAAGTACAAAAACACACACACTTTTGAAAAAATATTTTATTGCACTGCTCCGGGGGTCTTCTTCCGTCTTGGGGGTCTTCTCGCCGGACTCCCCCGCTCTCTTCTGCTCTTTTACCTAGCTCTTTCACGAGGGGGGGAGTCCGGCTACCTTCTTCGTCGTCGCCGCCGTCTGGGGGTCTCGATCCGCCTTCGGGGGTCTTCTTCCGTCTTGGGGGTCTTCTCGCCGGACTCCCCCGCCATTTACCAAGCTCTTTTACCGAGCGGGGGAAGTCCGGCTACCTTCTTCGTCGTCGCCGCCATCGTCTGGGGGTCTCGATCCGCCTTCGGGGGTCTTCCGGGGGTCTCTTCTGTTCTTGCGGCGGTCGTCGTCTTCCGCGCCGCCGGCGCCTTGTCCTTCTTCTTGTTCTTGTTCTTGTTCTTCTTCTTCTTCCGATGTTGACCCGACGCTCTCTCTGCCCGGAATGCCTGTGCCGCTCTGCGCTGAGACTTATATAGGGGAATGGGGACAGGGTCACATGCACATGTCACATGGTGACCCCGCCCCCTTGTGTTGTCACAGTCCCGGAGGATGCTGGGACTGTGACATCGCAAGGGGGCGGGGTCACCATGTGACATGAACATGTGACCCTGTCCCCCATGTCCCTATATAAGTCCGAGCGCAGAGCGGCACAGGCATTCCGGGCAGAGAGAGCGTCGGGTCAACATCGGAAGAAGAACAAGAACAAGAACAAGAACAAGAAGAAGGACAAGGCGCCGGCGGCGCGGAAGACGACGACCGCCGCAAGAACAGAAGAGACCCCCGGAAGACCCCCGAAGGCGGATCGAGACCCCCAGACGACGGCGGCGACGACAAAGAAGGTAGCCGGACTTCCCCCGCTCGGTAAAAGAGCTTGGTAAATGGCGGGGGAGTCCGGCGAGAAGACCCCCAAGACGGAAGAAGACCCCCGAAGGCGGATCGAGACCCCCAGACGGCGGCGACGACGAAGAAGGTAGCCGGACTCCCCCCCTCGTGAAAGAGCTAGGTAAAAGAGCAGAAGAGAGCGGGGGAGTCCGGCGAGAAGACCCCCAAGACGGAAGAAGACCCCCGGAGCAGTGCAATAAAATATTTTTTCAAAAGTGTGTGTGTTTTTGTACTTTACATTTTACACCTTAGGTGAATGGGTAGGGGTACATCGTACCCCATACTCATTCACATAGGGTGGGGGGCCGGGATCTGGGGGCCCCCTTATTAAAGGGGGCTCCCAGATTCCGATAAGCCCCCGCCCGCAGACCCCGACAACCAACGGCCAGGGTTGTCGGGAAGAGGCCCTTGTCCTCATCAACATGGGGACAAGGTGCTTTGGGGTGGGGGGGCCGCACGGCCCCCCTTTCCCCAGGGCACCCCCCATGTTGAGGGCACGCGGCCTGGTACGGCTCAGGAGGGGGGGGGGCGCTCGTTCGTCCCCACCCCTTTCCTGGCCTGCCAGGCTGCGTGCTCGGATGAGGGTCTGACATGGATTTGGGGGGAACCCCCACGCCGTTTTTTCGGCGTGGGGAGTCCCTTTAAATCCATGCCAGGTCACGGAGCTAGCGCGGCGGCAGTAACTGCCTACGCTAGCTACGTAACCTGAAGTCACGTGCTAAATGAACGGACTTGCCGATGAGCGGCAAGTCCGTTCATTTCAAAAGTCCCGCGGACTTGCCCACTAACGGCGGGATTGTCCGCTGGACTGCCAAGTCCAGCGGATAATTTGAAAACAAAACTTCAAACTTTGGCGCCAAAAAGTCCGCCGGACTTTGGCGCCAAAAAGTCCGCCGGCGCCCACACACGAGGGGATTATCCGCTGGACTTCAGTCCAGAGGATAATCCCGCGGGATTGTCCCTTCGTGTGTACGCGGCATAAAGGTGACTGAAGCGAATGTAATATGTCAAATGCTCAGAGACAAGGCAGAAAGTGAAAAATAAATGAGTGACAAGGGTAAAATACACTGTTTATACCCTTGTCACTCATTTATTTTTCACTTTCTGTGCTAATCTCCTGTACTCAGTTATATGCACATCCACCTAGGGCTGCAGTTTACCTAATCACTGTATTTCTGTGAACTCTGACTTGCTGTACCAAATATCACCCCTTGTGCTACTGTTTGTGATTATTCATAATATTGTTTGCATCATTTGCTGGGCTGTGTAGCTCATTAGGCTTTATTCACATGGCTGTAAAAAAAGCATTTGCAAGTTTTTCATTATTTACTGATTTAAAAGCAGCTGCATTGTTTTCAATGGAGGCATTCAAATAGGTGCAGAAACAAAAATCTGCATCTGAGGACATACATGTATACAAAAGCCAAATTAAGGTATTGAAAAAAAAAAAAAAACAGGACAATTTTACATACATAAGTATTTACTGATCATTACCCAGGATCTTTGGTGCCAAAAAAACTCACCTCATTAGGTCAGTAAAATTTTTAAGCTCATATGAGTGTAGTCTTATGCCTCGTACACACGGTCGGATTTTCCGACAGAAAATGTTCGATGGGAGCCTTTTGTCGGAAATTCCAACTGTGCGTAGACTCCATTGGTTTCCATCGGAATTTCCATTGCACAAAATTTGTGATCTGGTTCTCAAATTTTCCGACAACAAAATCCGTTCACGTAAATTTTCGATCGTGTGTACACAATTCCGACGCACAAAGTGCCACGCATGCTCAGAATAAATTACGAGACGGAAGCGCTCAGCCTGATAAAACTAGCGTTCGTAATGAAGATAGCACATTCGTCACGCTGCAATTTTTTAAATAGTTTAATGCAGCGCATTCTCCTCTTCTTTAGAATGCTAGAAGAATGAAGTTGTTTTGCTGCTCATACTCACACAGAGTTCTCACTGATTTCTTTATTATTTCTCGTGATCTCATGAATAATATTCATTTTGTTTTTCGTCAGATCTCCATAATAATGTTTTTTTTTTTTTGTTTTTCTTTTTTTAATCAAAATCTGAATTTATTTATTTTTCTAGTGCTCTCCATAATATTATTTCTCGTTTTGTGTGTCAAGTTACCACAACACCATTATTATCTTTTATTTTTTAACCTCAAGGAGGTTGGTTGGTGTCCCTTGTTAATTTGACCTTGTATTTTTGAAATGTACCTGCCTTCTCACAAACAAACTGTCCTTTTTGAACTAAAACACATAGCCAAGTATTTGTGAAAAAGAAATAGCCATTTATTCTGGGTTATAACAAAATAAAGAGGAAGACAACGCTGGAGAAACTGGTGAAATTGGCGAAGCCTTTGTACCCCAGGGCACACAACAATTATTTCATAGTCAAAATTGGTGGCCTGAAGAGTCCATCATATAATAGTGAGCACAATCCTACAAGACTACAAGAGATCAGGAACAGCAGCCGATGATATATATGTCCCCAGGCTGTGGTCATACAACATTTTTCATTCTTGTCCAAATCATTTGTGGCCACTACTGTCTATTGATATGTAAAATACTTTGTGAAATCAGAAATTAGTTATCCAAACTAACATATATTTAACATCATTAATTTGACAAACAGAAATATTTTGAAGAATGCTATACCTGACTCAAGCTGGGCTCCTCCACATGTTGCTGGGTGGAAGGCCCAGGTCTGGTTGGTCATCGGAAGCCTCAGCTGGGGTCGAAAGAAGCCTTGAAGAAATACTGGATCTCAGGGAATCCTGTACCTTCTTGCGCTCCCTATTATAAGTGCTCCTCCTGCCACCAATTAGGGCCTTCAAATAGGGGATGTCTGCCGTGGGGATCACCAGTTTCACAAATTCCAGCAATTGATCCAGTGCTGCCTTCCTCTTTGGTTTATTGTTATAAAAGGGGTGGTTTACCTGCCACAGACAGGGCAGCTCCCTTTACATATCAATGAATATGGGGATAAAGTCCTCATCATTGAATAGATCCATTTTCTCTGCAAGACACAACACAAGTCAAACTCTAATGTCAGGCGAAACTCTCCTAATCTTGACCCAATATAGACCTCAACCTATAAGCAGTATAGGCCACTGATGCACCAACTTAAAATTGTACCTTCGTTATAACGATCGTCACTTCTGTTACTTCGTCCACCGCTCACAGATCGTATGTTACCACAACACCATTATTATCTTTTATTTTTTAACCTCAAGGAGGTTGGTTGGTGTCCCTTGTTAATTTGACCTTGTATTTTTGAAATGTACCTGCCTTCTCACAAACAAACTGTCCTTTTTGAACTAAAACACATAGCCAAGTATTTGTGAAAAAGAAATAGCCATTTATTCTGGGTTATAACAAAATAAAGAGGAAGACAACGCTGGAGAAACTGGTGAAATTGGCGAAGCCTTTGTACCCCAGGGCACACAACAATTATTTTATAGTCAAAATTGGTGGCCTGAAGAGTCCATCATATAATAGTGAGCACAATCCTACAAGACTACAAGAGATCAGGAACAGCAGCCGATGATATATATGTCCCCAGGCTGTGGTCATACAACAGCCTGTGTCTTTTGCAAGACCAGACTGAACCCAGGCCATCACTCTCTTGTCTTCCTTACACACTTCCTTCCAGGCTGTGGCTCTGGTGTTGGAGTTGTGGAAGGAGGTGGAGGTGGCGGAGGAGGAGGAGGACCTGGAGGAGGAGGAGAAGGATCATGGTTAAACTCACAAACGGGGCTTTGGCTTGTGAGTTTGCCCCTCAACCCCGTATTTAGGGCTTGTAACATAACTTCCTCACATAAGACACGTTGGCCCTCTTCCATTTCCAGCATTTTGCAGGCTGTCATGTAGGCATAGTCCTTTTGAAGACTGGGGGGGGGGGGGGTTCTGAGGGCCGCAGTATCCTTCAGAAATATTCCAATTGCTGCCTCCTACAGGTTACTCCTCTTCCTGGCACTTTTTTGTGGAAGGCCAAGGGGAGGGATCTGCGATTTGGGCAGGCTACTGGGCACAGCCACCTCCTGGCTGCCACTTTCCACGGCCTGGCTGAGGCTTTCCTGTGTCTGAAAAAGGAACATAGTTTTAGTTTTTGGTTCATCTATCACACACAATTTTCAGCTCATAACTGTTGCAAATTCAATGTTAAAAAATAGAAAAGACTATCATTCTGACCCCAGCATTTTTCATTCTTGTCCAAATAATTTGTGGCCACTACTGTCTATTGATATGTAAAATACTTTGTGAAATCAGAAATTAGTTATCCAAACTAACATATATTTAACATTATTAATTTGACAAACAGAAATATTTTGAAGAATGCTATACCTGACTCAAGCTGGGCTCCTCCACATGTTGCTGGGTGGAAGGCCCAGGTTGGTCATCGGAAGCCTCAGCTGGGGTCGAAAGAAGCCAAGAAATACTGGATCTCAGGGAATCCTGTACCTTCTTGCGCTCCCTATTATAAGTGCTCCTCCTGCCACCAATTAGGGCCTTCAAATAGGGGATGTCTGCCGTGGGGATCACCAGTTTCACAAATTCCAGCAATTGATCCAGTGCTGCCTTCCTCTTTGGTTTATTGTTATAAAAGGGGTGGTTTACCTGCCACAGACAGGGCAGCTCCCTTTACATATCAATGAATATGGGGATAAAGTCCTCATCATTGAATAGATCCATTTTCTCTGCAAGACACAACACAAGTCAAACTCTAATGTCAGGCGAAACTCTCCTAATCTTGACCCAATATAGACCTCAACCTATAAGCAGTATAGGCCACTGATGCACCAACTTAAAATTGTACCTTCGTTATAACGATCATCACTTCTGTTACTTCGTCCTCCGCTCACAGATCGTATGTAAGACGCATGCGTGTTCCGTTTATATACACTGCGCATGCGTGAAACTCCTCCCACCCCTACCGTTCTTTCTAGTTTATTCCCCGCCCCTTGTCTTTCGGCGCAGTGGGAGAGCACATGGTGGAGAGACAACAGGTGCAAAGAAAAAAGGCTGGAGCACAGAACCTCACGATCTCAGAGGCCTCAATTATGGCCTTTATAGAGATGGTGGAGACGGTAGTATGGACCGTACCCAAACCCAAATGTGAGAAAGGCCAAGATCATGCCTAAAGTTGTGAAGAGTCTGCACAGGAATCTTGGGGTATGGCAATCCAAGGATCAACTGAGGAAACCTGAAATTGAGGGAGCAGAATCAGTACAGAAGAATCAAGAGAGTGCTGCAAAAAAAGTAAGTATTTTGTTGTGTGTTCCTATTCTCCTACTTAATGTTCGTGCTGCTCCATGTGCTTTTCTTTACTGTTTCATGTTCATGGGCACAGTAATCGGTCGTAGGAAACATCATTCGTTCGCCCACTTATAAGATGTTTTTGGCAGATACAGGTTAACTACATTTGTCGATGCCTATTTGTATTGAAATAAGTTTGTTGTCTAGATGGGTTTGTAACTAGAATGAAATGCAAACTTGATTCAGTGTAAGGAGAGGATACTCAGCAGCTGTTTACACATCTAGACACAGGAGCACTAGTGTGGGACACCAGAACAAACTTTTTAGGGTGTCCCACACAGGTTTTCCAGTGGATACTATATGGGTGTCTACATGTGTGATACTTTAACAAAAAAGGTAAGTATTCCAGCTTTAGAAAGGAAATAAAATATTCTTCAGCTTGGAACTCTGCACAAAAAGACAATTGTACGACACTTCAAAGCACTGTTTCATATTCCTATTTCTGACCTCCAATATCTGTGTGCTAAGCATACCTATGTTTTATTCACATAGGGGAGAAAAGACTTGGGACATCTGAGGACACCAGAGACCCCCACCTCCTAAAGAAGGGGAAATCCCCACACCACAAGCAGAGGATGAGGATGGAGAGGTTTATGAAGTGGGCAAAATTGTCACCACAACAGGTGAGTGTCTGAGACCATAGCTTCAGGTAAGAGATTTATTCCTGCATATTTATATTTATATTTTAGATGATGTGGATGTTGTGGAAGAAGAATCTCATTTCACCAGTGCAAGTACCCAGATCCTCATCGGGGAGAGAATGGGGTGCAATCGTGATTTAGAAAATATAAATGAAAACACCAATGATGTTCAAAAAAAAATGAAGAACATCATTGATGTTTTAGGCAGAATCTAAAACACACAAAAATTGGACCATTTTCTCGTGTATTTTTAAATGTAAAAAATTTTTTTCAAGTATTTTAAAAGCCAAATTTTGAAGCTGCACACAGTGTGTCAACATGTGCTATCTGCCATCATGGTATATCAATGTACGTGTTTTGTGGGTGCAACCCCTTCCTCCCAACTCAATTAGGTGAGAGGAAGGGGTTGCACCCCCAAAACACGTCCATTGATCCCCCGTGATGGTAGCTAGCACATGTGGACACGGGATCAGGAGGAAAATCCCCAGTTTGAATGCCAATTTGTGTGCATCTTCAAAATTTGGCTTTTACAGGGGTGACATCACCCCATCTGATTAAGGCAATATCAACACAGTTTGGACATACTCATGTCTGATATTGCCTTAACTTTGTCAAAGTTGAACTTTGTAAGTTCCTAAGTTGAGTATGTTATGCATTGAAACATGCCTGTTTAACCAAAAAAGGATATTTACAATGTGAATATATATATATATATATATATATATATATATATATATATATATATATATATATATATATATATATACCAAAGATGTTGGCTTGTTCAAAAACCCTTTTCTAATGCACATGTGAATGTGCTTTAAATAAAATGTTTTCTACTCAACAATGTGTGTTTTTCTTTCAATGCTCAATAGCAATTTTTGTAGTAAGTTGGTGTTTACAGTGACAATGGGGGTTAGTTACTAAAGGCAAATCCACTTTGCACTACAAGTGCAGTTTCATGTGCACTTTCATGTGCACTTTTAGTAAATAAATCCCATAGTGCTTTCTTTTTTTTTTTCACTTGTTTGTGTAAACAAACCTCTCCCCGCGCTTCCCACTCTGCCTGTCATTGATTGGCTGTTCCCGGTCATCGGGAAAGCCAATCAATGACGTCAGACGTCAGCCCCGCCCCTAATGTAAAAAAAACACACACACGTCAGAGCCCATAACCCCTCCCTCCCCCTAGTGGTTAACTCTTTCACTACACCTGTCATTTATACAGGAATCAATGCATTTAAATAGCATTGATTGCTGTATAAATGACAATGGTCCCAAAAATGTGTCAAAAATGTCCGATGTGTCCGCCAGAATGTCGCAGTCAAAATAAAAATCGCTGATCGCCGCCATTAGTAGTAAAAAAAAAAATATTAATAAAAATGCTATAAAACTATCCCCTATTTTGTAAACGCTATAACTTTTGCGCAAACCAATCAATAATCGCTAATTGCGATTTTTTTTACCAAAAATATGTAGAAGAATACGTGTCGGCCTAAACTGAGGAAAAAAAATGTTTTTTTATATATTTTTTGGGGTTATTTATTATAGCAAAAAGCAAACAATATTGCATTTTTTTCAAAATTGTCGCTCTATTTTTGTTTATAGCGCAAAAAAATAAAAAACCGCAGGGGCGATCAAATACCACCAAAAGAAAGCTCTATTTGTGGGAAAAAAAGGACGCCAATTTTGTTTTGGAGCCACGTCGCACGACCGCGCAATTGTCAGTTAAAGTGACGCAGTGCCGAATCGCAAAAAGGGGCCTGGTCCTTTGACTGCCAATTGGTCCGGGGCTGAAGTGGTTAAAGAGTTGTGTAGAATGCCGCATGCAAGAATTATCTGGTTAAGTTTATATCCTGCCATGTTGATTGGCATGAGGAATAGGCGGAACCTGCATGCCATTATCCTAAAAGCGTTCTCCACCACTCTTCTAGTTCTGGCCAGACAGTAGTTATAAACCCTGAGGGTCCTCATGGCTGGTCCGAACGAACTAACAGAAAGCACTGAAAAACTAGGAAACATGGCCTGAGTGTAGCCCGCACAAATCCATAACAAAATGGCTGCTGTAATGTTATTCTACATGTGGCTCCAAGAAAATGGATCAATCAATACAGTATTTAAGACACTTCCTAAGTCCGTATTCTATTCCCTGATGAAGTCACATGATAGGTGACGATACGCGTAGGAATACATAGGAATACTCGGACACTGGAAGTGACGTCCTGAGCACGAGTGCGGCGCTCATTTTGTTTTACATGTTTTACTATGTACAATGTGAGTACCAATAATGCGTTTTAAATTCATTAAATATTAAAAACATCTACATACTTCACTATTGGGGCTCCTTCTTCTTCCCTATATGGTATTTGTGATATACTGCTCGAGTACCTAGTGGAAATACAGCGTTTTGGATACATTTATGCTGTTTACCTTACAGCAGTAAGGTAAGGAGCCATTGTACCTGATGTTTGCGGGCACTTTGAAGCTACAAGATCACCCAGTGACTTATCTGAGTCACTCAGTTTAAACTTTTCACAGACTTTATATTAAGTTTACATTGGCACTGTGCGCATTCACGGATTGTATATATATATATATATTTATTTATTTGTTTTATTTTGCACTGTGTATATTTATGCATTATTCAGCCGGATATCAGTGTTTATTCACACGTGTGTCACTTATGCACCTTATGAATAGTGGATTCTATTTGCTCATATTAGCAAGTGGTCTAACGGTGTGATTCAATTTAATGGCACTCATGCTCCTTATTTATTTATTTATGTAAGCACTTTGTATTTATTTCATGCAACCGTTTACTTAGTAATACCTATTCCTTTGTTTATTATCAGTGTGAATACATATATATTGTTTTAGCACATAGCATTTTGTTGTCTTTTGGAGCGCACCACCATATATTGATTTCTTTTTAATTTTACTGAAAAACAAAGGCCGAAGCTGAAAATCATATACGAGTGGACAAGAACGCACTGACAATCAAATACGTAATAGAAATACGAACCCACAAGCACAAACTGAAGATCAGTAACGATCGGAAAAGCAGGAGGCTGAAAAGTATGAATTGTCTGTCACCAAACTTCTACTAACACGAGATTAGTGGAAGGAGCCCAAAGGGTGGCGCACTTGGTATTAAACTTCCTCTTTCTGGTGCCGTCGTACGTGTTGTAAGTCACCGTGTTCTTGGCGTTCGCAAATTCCGACCAACTTTGTGTGACCGTATTTTCTGTATGCAAGACAAGTTTGAGCCAACATCTGTTGGGAAAAAAAAACATGGATTTTGTTGTCGAAATGTGTGTACGAGGCATAACAGTTGGAAAAAATCCCAAAGTGTAATGGTTAGTGTCACACAACTAAGGTGTATTGCTCAGCCTATTTTAACCAGCGGAACACGTGACTCTCCCCTCCTACCCCTATATCGCTTTACCCTGTTTTCCTAAATGAGAGGCCCGTCACTATGGTGGTATATATTAAAATATACTTGATTAACAAATAGAAAAAAATACGTTTAAAAACTGTATTTAGTACTGAGTAGACTAATTAAAGAAAGAGAATATATTCTGAGACTCCTTTAAAGCAATTTAAAGCATTCCCTTTAAAGAGGAAGTTAACCCATACAAAAAAATAAATAAAAAATAAACCCTGCAAGGCAAAGGCATAATGAGCTAGTATGCATAGCATACTAGCTCATTATTAATAACTTACCTGAGAACGAAGCCCCCAAAGCAATCCTCCTTCTTCATCTCCACCGCTGCCATGTATCCCGGGCCCGGGTCTCGCGGCTCCGGTGCTGTGATTGGCCGGAGCCACGATGAGGTCACTCCGGCACATGCGCACGGGAGCCGTCATTGACGGCATGTTAGCCTTTACTTGCGGCGCTCCCAGTGCGCCTGCGCCGTTGTCTACAGCGTGCATGCACCGTAGACATCGGTGCCTTTTTTTTGTGAAATATCTCCTTAACCGTGTAGGTTTAGGAGATATTTCTTGGACCTACAAGGAAGCCTTAATCTAGGCTTACCTGTAGGTCAAAGTGGTCTGTAAGGGTTTACAACCAATTTAAAGCAGTATTAACCCCAAAAGCAATCATCATTTATATTGCAGCTTACCAATTCTTAGATAGGATGGTTTCATTTGTTTATTCTATTTTCATTTGGTGATGCAGCCAGCAAATCTGTTGTTTTTCGCAGCACAAGCTCTCGAGCAGAATGTGTACGTTTACATGGATGAGAAAAAACACTTAACACTGACAGGGGTAATTAAAATCATCAGCTTTTAATTATTCCTGCAAAACCTTTATCCCAAAAAGAAAAATACAGTTTCCTGTAACTGCTTATTATTATTATTATACAGGATTTATATAGCGCCAACAGTTTGCGCAGCGCTTAACAAAATAAAGGCAGACATTACAGCTATATTACAATTTGGTACAAGAGGAATCAGAGGGCCCTGCTCATTAGAGCTTACAGCTTATAAAGCGTGAGCTGCAGTTTGGCTTGAATACGTTAATGGTTCTAAATCTGCTAATACAGTACATTTAGGGTAACCTATACCCAGACTGACGATGTTGCTGCCTGCTGTGCCTCCTGTTCTCATTCCTCCAGAGTTGTGTCTCTCTGATACAGGAGGTATGTTACTGGCCAGATCATCAGGTGAAAACAGAGTGAAAAGAGCCAAATTAAAGAAATCTGATGCAGCCACCACATTTAATGATTTTCCGCTGGCATATATTTCATTTTTGGTTTTGGGTTTAATACTGCTTTAAGGAAAAATAAATATAGCAGTATGCCAATGCACATTGTGTTTCTTATTCTCATATATGCCTTTTTTTTATCTCCTATATATTTCACGTTTTACCTTCTTTAGCAGCTTGTATAGTTTAGCTCATGCAGGTATTGTATATGTTTTCCTGAATTGTCAGGCCTAATTTGCAAGCAGATAAACCATGCTGATAAATATTTTATTGTTTTTATTGCCACTTGGTAGGATATCAAGCAGGCAGCATACATCCAGCACATACTGCTGTCCAGTGTTCTGCGATTACATCCGTATTGCAGATGACATGGAACACAGCCAAGTAGCTCAGTAATGATAGCCCACTCCTTGAATTGACGTTCCAGGGGCCCGTCTTGCTATTAGACTTTGACAGCTGCTATCATCATTGTTTGCTATACAATTGTTTAGGGGGTGAGGTCCTAGAATGTAGGAAAAAACATGTTCTGCCCACCTGAGACATCTGGGATAACACTTCCAATTGACATCCAAAAATAGGGAAGCTCATTGTATTTCTATCTGTGAAATGTTTTCTTTGTAATGTGTTTGATAAAGTCTCTGCAAATGAAGTGTATGTCAAGGCAAAATAAAATAAATAACATGTTTAGTACATCTTTGCAATACATGCACGCGCCCCACGTTTTATCCCTGCATGTGTAAGAAATATAGTGTGCTCCCACCTTCCTCGTTGACATGACACTCTAGTGTATTTTCATCTCAGATTTTTTAAGTACCTGGTATCAGCCCTGCCTACTTCATTTTTGATAAAATACAAAGAACAGTCTTCTCCTCAACTCCTCCTTCAATCCTTATCTCCATAACCCCTCTTTGTGCACAGGCAGAGAGCACAGGATTGTATCCCATGATAAAATTTCTGGTATAAATGAGCAGCCATTTTTTTTACGTTTTGAACAGATATAACAAAGGTATATTTAGCAGGCCAAAAAAAAAAAATGGAGTGGTTGTAAAGTACTGAAATAAAAATGAACAAAGCGCATCCTTCTATAGTGTGTACGTGCCGCAATCTTAAGCTAATAATAAAGTAAACACTGCAGCCGCTTTGTTGAGTTTAAATACATTTTAATTATAAAATTAAAGTGGTTGTAAAGGTTTCCCTGCGAAGAGAAAACTGAAATAAAAATTGCCACAGAATCAGCTCAGGATTGCCACAGTATCCACTCAGGATTGCATCAGTATTTTATCCTGTTCACACATCTGCAAATTAGATGCGTGCCCATAGAAGATAATGGGCCTGAATTCGCACCTGAGCCGGACCGCACTACCTAGAAAACGCACACGTTTTTTGCCCAATGCGGAGTGCGAATGCACCGCAGATATGTAACATGTCCTGCGAATTGGATGCGGTGTAAGCCGCATCTAATTCGCATAGGTGTGAATGGGGGCTATAAGGAAAAAAATTATAAATATTTTTTTGCACATTTATTATTTTTTTCTTTTTGAGCCTGTAAAGTATTGCACCAGCGTTCAGAAGATCGCTGGTGCCATGCAGGTCTCCTAGTATATCTGTCAGGGAAATGGCTGGAGAACTAGTAACCTTACCAGCACTCATCATGGTCGCATGGTCTTACCAGCACTCATCATCGGAGGAGGGACGTCAGCGGCAGAGGAAGGAGAACACCAGACAAAGAAGACAGGGAGGATTTTAATTATGGGGAACAAGACAAAATTAACTGTATTTTTAAGCCTAGGGGGTTCACACATGTGCGGCTTGCGAATTGAAGCTCAGGTTTCCCTGCGAAGAGTCCCCTTGAAAACTCAGATAGCTCGGGTTGTTATACCTTCAGCGATTTCATGTCAGTTTTTGCTCAGTATCAGCTCAGGCAATTGCCACAGTTAAAAATCAGCTGGGTCAGGATTGCTTCACAGATGAAAGTGGAGAATCCAAAACAAAATTAATTATCAGGCATCTAATTTATTGCATCACGGTATCCCATTTATCCCCTGATTCACACATCTGCGAAGGTGTGGTCAGATGCGCCTGCCCATAGAAGAATAAAATAGCTGGGCCTAGAATTATAAAAAAAAACTTACCACTATATCAAAATTGAAAAAAGCACCGCTGGTACAACAACAGAATAACAATGGATGAGAATGGAGTAAGTGGATTGAGCATTACAAAAGAAACAAGAAAAAATGAAGGAAGCTCACCTACTAGGCATAGGTATAGTCAATTGAAGCTGCACAAAGGGGGTCTGAAGCCAGACTGATTAACAGCGCTTTGGAGTTGGTCAGAAAGGAAGAACCAGTAGCTGCAAGTAGAGAATGTACAAAGTACATAGATAAAGTCTCAGACAAACTAGCAGAATCGGGGCATAAGCTGGAAGGGAAAAAGGACAAACCTGCATTAATGATAGTCTCAGCACAAATGGCGCTCCAATATCCAACACCTAAAATGGTGAGGGAAAGGCAGGCTATATAGGTCCTCAACACCTGATCATGATAAGACATGATGAGGCGGCGGGCAAAATGGGCCGTTCGCGCATGCGCAGAAGCGCCAGCGCGTGTGCCTACATTTCCCATAGTGCTCAGCGGTCGGAAAATGCGCGCACCGCTCAATGCGCGCGCATATGGATGGATCCGGACCAAGAAGAGCCCTCCAGTGGACGGAGGGGGTAATACACAACATTTGTCAAAGCAAATGTGCTGAAGCCTATGGAGGAAATGGGAGACCATTAGATCCAAGACAAAAAGGATGGAAAACAGAGCTAATAATTACCAGATGGTGGTGGAGCATCAGGGAGGTGTGCAGGCAACAAAGCCAGGCGGGCCGCGGTCACAGGATCGCAGCCCTGGGGTGCCCAAACAGTCAACACTGCAGTGATGGAGTATAAATGGCCAAGAGTGGAAAGGCGAAGGTGGAAGAACCAGGAATAGACCGGGCCATGTTTGGTGCACCAGATGGACAAGGGGACCAGGGGAAATGAGCAGCAACGGGCAGTAAGGCTGGGACGGTGGGCCAAGACCCAATTTTTCCCACTGTCAATGGGGTCCTAAAATGGGGCGACATGGAGGTAAATCCGCTATGCATAGAGAAAATAAGGAATTTGTTACCATAGACCGAGGCATACACATTGATATGAGGTTTAAGTGAGACAAAGTGTATTGACATTGAACCAAGAAGAATATGTAATGAATACCAACACTTAGAATTTATAACAAGCCTACACAAGGTGGCAAAACAGCCTTAAGAAATAATGCATTTGGATTAGATATACATACAATAATGTAAACAGTCTGTAAATTAGGATATACATGCCTAATGGGCATGCTTATAAATAGACAATAATGAAAAACAGCTGTCAAGGTGCCCGAGCACACAAAGGGTAGCCAGACCCACGCAACAACGCACAACCATGGAAAGCAAGAAAGGATACATAGCGGAAAAAAGGATATCATGGACATCTGGATGGCAAAAGGCAACTCTGAATGAATAGTCTAAGGTGAATATCTATTTTCAGATATGGTAAATATTATATAATCATAGGAAAGGTTTGAAGCTTATATATTCGTTTAAACCGGGATATTTAACAGCATTAAGATTCCATTTAGTTTCAATTTGCAAGAGTTTCTCATCAATGCCCCCTCCTCGCACATGTGTCTCGACATGGTCTAATGCCGAAAAACATATGTGTTGGGGATCAAAGTTGTGTACAAGGCCAAGGTGTCTATTAATAGCTGTAGTGGTGATGCGTTTAAAAGTAGGTTTGATGTGATCACGTATCCGGACCTGGAAGGGCCGTTTGGTTTTGCCAATGTAAAAGCATCCGCAGGTGCAGGTGGCTAGATAGACAACGCCTATTGTTCTGCAATTTACAAAGTGAGAAATTTCATGGTAAGAGCCATCGGGAAGCAGAATAACTTTAGAGTTTGAGACAAATTGACAGATGTCACATGACCCACAGGGGTATGTGCCATTGTCAGGACGACTTTGGGTCGTTACTGGAGCGTGATGACTTCTAATGAGGCGATCACGTAATGAAGGACATCGTTTATAGGCTATGTCAGGACGTGAACCAATAAACTTGCTGACTGTAGGGTCAGCAAGTAATAAAGGCCAGAAGTTGTTAACAACCTCACGGATTTGAGTATGCATTGATGAAAAACGGGTGATCAGTCTAACAGGTTGGGTATCTGTAGGGTTTTTTGAATTATGAATCAGTTGAAGTCTGTCAAGTCTCTTGACCTTATTAAATGAACGTTTGAGGAGTGCCCGACTGTAGCCTCTGTTAATTAGTCTGAAGAATAGTTCGTTGGATGCTTTATGAAAGTCCGCATCTGAGGTGCAGTTGCGTCTAATTCGAAGGTACTGACTATACGGAATACTGTTGAGTAAAGATTGGGGGTGAGCACTTTCGGCATGTAAGATTGTATTGCCGGCTGTCGGCTTTCTAAACAAGGACGTACTGATCCGTCCTATCTTATCAATATTGATCGTAAGGTCAAGAAAGTTGACAGATAACTGACTAGACTCAAAGGTAAATTTAAGGTTGAAGTTGTTGGTCCCCAGAGATCCAAAGAAATCCTTGAGATCCGAGTGTGAACCAGACCAAAATAGTAAGATGTCATCAATATATCTAAACCAATACAATATACAGGATTTGTAGGTAGGAAGTAATTGTGAGAACAAATGGCGTTCCCACCCCCCCAGGTACAGGTTAGCATATGAGGGCACACATTTGGTCCCCATAGCCACACCTTGTACCTGGAGGAAGTGGGAACTACCAAACATGAAATGATTTTTAGTAAGAATAAATCTGAGGAGGTCCAATACAAAATTGGCATAACTATCAAATCGAGGTCCTCGTTCGGAGAGAAGGTCACGGATGACATCTATACCCCTGTCATGCGGGATGCAGTTATATAGACATTCAACATCCAAAGTAACAAGCCAGGTATTAGGAGGTAAGGTCATGTTGTGTAATAATTTAAGAAGATGGAGTGTGTCCTTGACATAGGAGGGCAAGCGTAAAACATGGGGTGAGAGATATTTATCTACAAGAGCACTCGCGTTTTCTGTTAAACAGTGACAACCGGACACTATGGGGCGTCCAGGAGGATTGGTAGTTGACTTATGAATTTTAGGTAGAGCATAGAAGGTAGGTATGGTGGGTTCATTAATCTTTAAAAAGTTCCAAGTGCTTAGGTCAATGACAGCAGTCTGGTAAGCATGAAAGATCAATTGATCATATTGATGAGAAATTTTTTTTATAAGAGACAGGGCAATAGGGCGATACCATTCGCGATTATTAAGGATGTTATAGCACATAGATTCGTAGGCTTTAATGTCCATAACCACAACATTGCCGCCCTTGTCGGCTGGTTTGATTACGATATCAGGATGAGCCTGAAGGGATTTTAAAGCCTGCAAGCTCTCCTGAGATAGATTAGAATGACCTAAAGGTGTGTGTTGAAGATTTTTAATTGCAAGGCAAATTTGCTGAACAAAGGCTGAAATATTGGGGTTCGTGGACAAAGCTGGAAAATTCTTGGATTTGGGTTTAAAGGAGGCTGGAGGGGGGAAAGAGGCATCGAGGGCGACGGAAACCGACGCATCGGTTTCGTCAGCATCGATGGCTCCCTCCTCCCAAAGGGCCATAAGTTCATCAATTGCCTGCATTTCTTCAAATGTGGGCGCTTGATTAGAAACAGTGGTGACAGAATCGGTAGGGTTAGTAGTGGGTTTGTCATAAATGACTTTATAAATCAGCTTGCGGGCAAATAAATGAATGTCTTTAAATGAATTCAAATTTATCAAAGTCTGAGGATGGACAAAAAGTCAATCCTAGTTTTAAAACTTTTTCTTGTTCATGAGTTAAAGAGATGGAGGACAAGTTCAGAACATTGGGACCTACTGGATGTGAAAAAGTCGTGGAGGGAGCTGTTAGCTCGGGTGGGGTGTTGTATCCGGGGTTAATGGTAAAAAAATAGGTGCTATTTTGGGGTCTAATGAAGAGCCGTTGTGGGGAAACATTGGGGATAAAGCAGGTTCGCTGCCACGTCTAACGGCCAGTGAAGGTAGAGTGGTCGTGGTGATTGTGTGAGAATTGGCTGATGAAGGAGGTGTTTGTGAGGCCGGTGTGGAAATGTTTATGTTTTTGAGCCGAGAAGTGGGTGCAGGGGCATACGGTGTAGGTCTGAGGGTGCGATCGTGAGTGTCCAATAGAGATAATCTATCGCCTTTTCTTTTCTTAAGATTACGATCATGTGACAAATCTTGATAGATAGTAGATGTACTAGAAGAGAAGGAAGTAAAGGGTGTATTGGGAGGTTCTTGAGTGTTAGATTGGGTTGGTGGATTATGTGGTTTTGATGTGAATTTACGTACAGGGGAATCATGCCATTTATATGCATAATTGTTATCATATGCAGATTTGTCTCTTTGGTATTTATTTTCTTTCATGTTAATAATATCAGTAGTGTAAGTTTCTAAATGTGCGCGGATTAATTTATCACGTTTTTTAAACCTAGTGGATGAGATCAGAAGGGCATGATCATCATACCAGGAGCTAATGGCTGCATCGAGAAGATCCAGTTCGTGTTCATATTGTTTGCACATTAATGAAATCATGCTGAAAGAGCATGTTTGTAAGTTAAATTCCCAAGCTGATTTGAGAGTGTCATTGATCTTTTTGATGTTGGGGAAGATTTGTACTCTAAGACCCCATGGAACTATTTGGTTAGAGGTGTACTTATCAAAATAGGTTTTATGCCAAAAAACACGGACCTTTTTTTCCAGAAGACGTTGAAGTCTCATAAAAGATTTGTCAAGTTCATCATCGGAGATGTTTGTAGCGTTCTGCGAAAATTGAATTTTTTCCATGAAACCCTTCCAAGCATCACCACAGTAGTCCGCCATAGCGTAAGGGCCCCCAAGGGGCAATCGGGCACCGACAGCCAGTCAAAATGTTAGAAAGTAGAATTACAATTATTCAAATGGAAAAAGACATATAATTTAGTTAATACAATACACCAATATGTGGAGCATTAGACTAAATTTCAACAAAAAGTTGCAGGTATGTAAAAGATTGAATTAAATAAAATTCGAGCATAGCCAGCCAGAAGAAAAATGTGCATTAAAGCGCGGTTAAAGAGTGAGGAGGGAGGCTTGGATAGCTCGGGTTGGGTTATACCTCGTCCCGGGTTAGATGGTAGATGGTAGAGCGGAGATAGGGATAGGGGACTATAGCGGTAAATAATAGTAATGATACTTGCAACTTTTTGAATGAAAACGTTTTTTAACAAAATAGTTTATTCATAATAGATTTGAAAAGTAAAATCAATATTACAAAAAAAAAAAAAAAAAAAATCAATATTACATACATTCAACATACAATACAAGGGAAAAATACAGTGGAGTGGGTCCAGCAGTCATGTCCATTCCCCTGCAATTAGTGGGGACGCATGGGGTTTGGAGATGACAGGAGGACCATAGGGGTACAAAATGAAAAAGAGGTGGGTTAAAAAGGGTCTACAAGGGTTTAATAGATCCTGGGTACAAAAGGGCTGATTGGAGAGAGCTGACCAACATGTTTCGCCATACAATGGCTTCTTCAGGGTCAGATGAAAGGTTTTGTACCATAAAATGGAGAAGTCTAAGAAGATATGAAAAACAAAACAAAATTAATTATACAGCACAATGGATGCATCTAATTTATCATGAGCAGAACATACAACTCCATGTCGTCACACGGCCATAACCAATCCCATGTGCAAAACTGCACCGTGCTAGTCCCTGTAGGATCCCACTAGGGGCCAAAGAAACATACCCCTGGATTGCTGGAACGACCACTAGATTCGCAGGTGTGGTCAGATATACTTGGGTCCCAAGAGGCAGGGAACTGTCGAGGGCCTGCAGGGAGCCTGGTAAAATAGAGTAGGATAGGAGTAGAGATGAATATATAATGGCAAAAAGAATAAATTTACCATAGCTGGCTAACATAGCCTAGAATTATAAAAACTTACCACTATATCAAAATTGAAAATTATATATGGAGCGCCATGAAAAGGTGATCCTATAGAGATCTTGAAAAAAGCACCGCTGGTACAACAACAGAATAACAATGGATTAGAATGGAGTAAGTGGATTGAGCATTACAAAAGAAACAAGAAAAAATTAAGGAAGCTCACCTACTAGGCATAGGTATAGTCAATTGAAGCTGCACAAAGGGGGTCTGAAGCCAGACTGATTAACAGCGCTTTGGAGTTGGTCAGAAAGGAAGAACCAGTAGCTGCAAGTAGAGAGTGTACAAAGTACATAGATAAAGTCTCAGACAAACTAGCAGAATCGGGGCATAAGCTGGAAGGGAAAAAGGACAAACCTGCATTAATGATAGTCTCAGCACAAATGGCGCTCCAATATCCAACACCTAAAATGGTGAGGGAAAGGCAGGCTATATAGGTCCTCCACACCTGATCATGATAAGACATGATGAGGCGGCGGGCAAAATGGGCCGTTCGCGCATGCGCAGAAGCGCCAGCGCGTGTGCCTACATTTCCCATAGTGCTCAGCGGTCGGAAAATGCGCGCACCGCTCAATACGCGCGCATATGGATGGATCCGGACCAAGAAGAGCCCTCCAGTGGACGGAGGGGGTAATACACAACATTTGTCAAAGCAAATGTGCTGAAGCCTATGGAGGAAATGGGAGACCATTAGATCCAAGACAAAAAGGATGGAAAACAGAGCTAATAATTACCAGATGGTGGTGGAGCATCAGGGAGGTGTGCAGGCAACAAAGCCAGGCGGGCCGCGGTCACAGGATCGCAGCCCTGGGGTGCCCAAACAGTCGACACTGCAGTGAGGGAGTATAAATGGCCAAGAGTGGAAAGGCGAAGGTGGAAGAACCAGGAATAGACCGGGCCATGTTTGGTGCACCAGATGGACAAGGGGAATAGGGGAAATGAGCAGCAACGGGCAGTAAGTCTGGGACGGTGGGCCAAGACCCAATTTTTCCCACTGTCAATGGGGTCCTAAAATGGGGCGACATGGAGGTACATCCGCTATGCATAGAGAAAATAAGGAATTTGTTACCATAGACCGAGGCATACACATTGATATGAGGTTTAAGTGAGACAAAGTGTATTGACATTGAACCAAGAAGAATATGTAATGAATACCAACACTTAGAATTTATAACAAGCCTACACAAGGTGGCAAAACAGCCTTAAGAAATAATGCATTTGGATTAGATATACATACAATAATGTAAACAGTCTGTAAATTAGGATATACATGCCTAATGGGCATGCTTATAAATAGACTACACCCTACAGATACCCAACCTGTTGGACTGATCACCCGTTTTTCATCAATGCATACTCAAATCCGTGAGGTTGTTAACAACTTCTGGCCTTTATTACTTGCTGACCCTACAGTCAGCAAGTTTATTGGTTCACGTCCTGACATAACCTATAAACGATGTCCTTCATTACGTGATCGCCTCATTAGAAGTCATCACGCTCCAGTAACGACCCAAAGTCGTCCTGACAATGGCACATACCCCTGTGGGTCATGTGACATCTGTCAATTTGTCTCAAACTCTAAAGTTATTCTGCTTCCCGATGGCTCTTACCATGAAATTTCTCACTTTGTAAATTGCAGAACAATAGGCGTTGTCTATCTAGCCACCTGCACCTGCGGATGCTTTTACATTGGCAAAACCAAACGGCCCTTCCAGGTCCGGATACGTGATCACATCAAACCTACTTTTAAACGCATCACCACTACAGCTATTAATAGACACCTTGGCCTTGTACACAACTTTGATCCCCAACACATATGTTTTTCGGCATTAGACCATGTCGAGACACATGTGCGAGGAGGGGGCATTGATGAGAAACTTTTGCAAATTGAAACTAAATGGATATACAATCTTAATGCTGTTAAATATCCCGGTTTAAACGAATATATAAGCTTCAAACCTTTCCTATGATTATATAATATTTACCATATCTGAAAATAGATATTCACCTTAGACTATTCATTCAGAGTTGCCTTTTGCCATCCAGATGTCCATGATATCCTTTTTTCCGCTACCCTTTGTGTGCTCGGGCACCTTGACAGCTGTTTTTCATTATTGTCTATTTATAAGCATGCCCATTAGGCATGTATATCCTAATTTACAGACTGTTTACATTATTGTATGTATATCTAATCCAAATGCATTATTTCTTAAGGCTGTTTTGCCACCTTGTGTAGGCTTGTTATAAATTCTAAGTGTTGGTATTCATTACATATTCTTCTTGGTTCAATGTCAATACACTTTGTCTCACTTAAACCTCATATCAATGTGTATGCCTCGGTCTATGGTAACAAATTCCATATTTTCTCTATGCATAGCGGATGTACCTCCATGTCGCCCCATTTTAGGACCCCATTGACAGTGGGAAAAATTGGGTCTTGGCCCACCGTCCCAGCCTTACTGCCCGTTGCTGCTCATTTCCCCTGGTCCCCTTGTCCATCTGGTGCACCAAACATGGCCCGGTCTATTCCTGGTTCTTCCACCTTCGCCTTTCCACTCTTGGCCATTTATACTCCATCACTGCAGTGTTGACTGTTTGGGCACCCCAGGGCTGCGATCCTGTGACCGCGGCCCGCCTGGCTTTGTTGCCTGCACACCTCCCTGATGCTCCACCACCATCTGGTAATTATTAGCTCTGTTTTCCATCCTTTTTGTCTTGGATCTAATGGTCTCCCATTTCCTCCATAGGCTTCAGCACATTTGCTTTGACAAATGTTGTGTATTACCCCCTCCGTCCACTGGAGGGCTCTTCTTGGTCCGGATCCATCCATATGCGCGCGCATTGAGCGGTGCGCGCATTTTCCGACCGCTGAGCACTATGGGAAATGTAGGCACACGCGCTGGCGCTTCTGCGCATGCGCGAACGGCCCATTTTGCCCGCCGCCTCATCATGTCTTATCATGATCAGGTGTTGAGGACCTATATAGCCTGCCTTTCCCTCACCATTTTAGGTGTTGGATATTGGAGCGCCATTTGTGCTGAGACTATCATTAATGCAGGTTTGTCCTTTTTCCCTTCCAGCTTATGCCCCGATTCTGCTAGTTTGTCTGAGACTTTATCTATGTACTTTGTACATTCTCTACTTGCAGCTACTGGTTCTTCCTTTCTGACCAACTCCAAAGCGCTGTTAATCAGTCTGGCTTCAGACCCCCTTTGTGCAGCTTCAATTGACTATACCTATGCCTAGTAGGTGAGCTTCCTTCATTTTTTCTTGTTTCTTTTGTAATGCTCAATCCACTTACTCCATTCTCATCCATTGTTATTCTGTTGTTGTACCAGCGGTGCTTTTTTCAAGATCTCTATAGGATCACCTTTGCATGGCGCTCCATATATAATTTTCAATTTTGATATAGTGGTAAGTTTTTATAATTCTAGGCTATGTTAGCCAGCTATGGTAAATTTATTCTTTTTGCCATTATATATTCATCTCTACTCCTATCCTACTCTATTTTACCAGGCTCCCTGCAGGCCCTCGACAGTTCCCTGCCTCTTGGGACCCAAGTATATCTGACCACACCTGCGAATCTAGTGGTCGTTCCAGCAATCCAGGGGTATGTTTCTTTGGCCCCTAGTGGGATCCTACAGGGACTAGCACGGTGCAGTTTTGCACATGGGATTGGTTATGGCCGTGTGACGACATGGAGTTGTATGTTCTGCTCATGATAAATTAGATGCATCCATTGTGCTGTATAATTAATTTTGTTTTGTTTTTCATATCTTCTTAGACTTCTCCATTTTATGGTACAAAACCTTTCATCTGACCCTGAAGAAGCCATTGTATGGCGAAACATGTTGGTCAGCTCTCTCCAATCAGCCCTTTTGTACCCAGGATCTATTAAACCCTTGTAGACTCTTTTTAACCCACCTCTTTTTCATTTTGTACCCCTATGGTCCTCCTGTCATCTCCAAACCCCATGCGTCCCCACTAATTGCAGGGGAATGGACATGACTGCTGGACCCACTCCACTGTATTTTTCCCTTGTATTGTATGTTGAATGTATGTAATATTGATTTTTTTTTTTTTTTTTTTTTTGTAATATTGATTTTACTTTTCAAATCTATTATGAATAAACTATTTTGTTAAAAAACTTTTTCATTCAAAAAGTTGCAAGTATCATTACTATTATTTACCGCTATAGTCCCCTATCCCTATCTCCACTCTACCATCTACCATCTAACCCGGGACGAGGTATAACCCAACCCGAGCTATCCAAGCCTCCCTCCTCACTCTTTAACCGCGCTTTAATGCGCATTTTTCTTCTGGCTGGCTATGCTCGAATTTTATTTAATTCAATCTTTTACATACCTGCAACTTTTTGTTGAAATTTAGTCTAATGCTCCACATATTGGTGTATTGTATTAACTAAATTATATGTCTTTTTCCATTTGAATAATTGTAATTCTACTTTCTAACATTTTGACTGGCTGTCGGTGCCCGATTGCCCCTTGGGGGCCCTTACGCTATGGCGGACTACTGTGGTGATGCTTGGAAGGGTTTCATGGAAAAAATTCAATTTTCGCAGAACGCTACAAACATCTCCGATGATGAACTTGACAAATCTTTTATGAGACTTCAACGTCTTCTGGAAAAAAAGGTCCGTGTTTTTTGGCATAAAACCTATTTTGATAAGTACACCTCTAACCAAATAGTTCCATGGGGTCTTAGAGTACAAATCTTCCCCAACATCAAAAAGATCAATGACACTCTCAAATCAGCTTGGGAATTTAACTTACAAACATGCTCTTTCAGCATGATTTCATTAATGTGCAAACAATATGAACACGAACTGGATCTTCTCGATGCAGCCATTAGCTCCTGGTATGATGATCATGCCCTTCTGATCTCATCCACTAGGTTTAAAAAACGTGATAAATTAATCCGCGCACATTTAGAAACTTACACTACTGATATTATTAACATGAAAGAAAATAAATACCAAAGAGACAAATCTGCATATGATAACAATTATGCATATAAATGGCATGATTCCCCTGTACGTAAATTCACATCAAAACCACATAATCCACCAACCCAATCTAACACTCAAGAACCTCCCAATACACCCTTTACTTCCTTCTCTTCTAGTACATCTACTATCTATCAAGATTTGTCACATGATCGTAATCTTAAGAAAAGAAAAGGCGATAGATTATCTCTATTGGACACTCACGATCGCACCCTCAGACCTACACCGTATGCCCCTGCACCCACTTCTCGGCTCAAAAACATAAAAATTTCCACACCGGCCTCACAAACACCTCCTTCATCAGCCAATTCTCACACAATCACCACGACCACTCTACCTTCACTGGCCGTTAGACGCGGCAGCGAACCTGCTTTATCCCCAATGTTTCCCCACAACGGCTCTTCATTAGACCCCAAAATAGCACCTATTTTTTTACCATTAACCCCGGATACAACACCCCACCCGAGCTAACAGCTCCCTCCACGACTTTTTCACATCCAGTAGGTCCCGATGTTCTGAACTTGTCCTCCATCTCTTTAACTCATGAACAAGAAAAAGTTTTAAAACTAGGATTGACTTTTTGTCCATCCTCAGACTTTGATAAATTTGAATTCATCAAAGATATTCATTTATTTGCCCGCAAGCTGATTTATAAAGTCATTTATGACAAACCCACTACTAACCCTACCGATTCTGTCACCACTGTTTCTAATCAAGCGCCCACATTTGAAGAAATGCAGGCAATTGATGAACTTATGGCCCTTTGGGAGGAGGGAGCCATCGATGCTGACGAAACCGATGCGTCGGTTTCCGTCGCCCTCGATGCCTCTTTCCCCCCTCCAGCCTCCTTTAAACCCAAATCCAAGAATTTTCCAGCTTTGTCCACGAACCCCAATATTTCAGCCTTTGTTCAGCAAATTTGCCTTGCAATTAAAAATCTTCAACACACACCTTTAGGTCATTCTAATCTATCTCAGGAGAGCTTGCGGGCTTTAAAATCCCTTCAGGCTCATCCTGATATCGTAATCAAACCAGCCGACAAGGGCGGCAATGTTGTGGTTATGGACATTAAAGCCTACGAATCTATGTGCTATAACATCCTTAATAATCGCGAATGGTATCGCCCTATTGCCCTGTCTCTTATAAAAAAAAATTCTCATCAATATGATCAATTGATCTTCCATGCTTACCAGACTGCTGTCATTGACCTAAGCACTTGGAACTTTTTAAAGATTAATGAACCCACCATACCTACCTTCTATGCTCTACCTAAAATTCATAAGTCAACTACCAATCCTCCTGGACGCCCCATAGTGTCCGGTTGTCACTGTTTAACAGAAAACGCGAGTGCTCTTGTAGATAAATATCTCTCACCCCATGTTTTACGCTTGCCCTCCTATGTCAAGGACACACTCCATCTTCTTAAATTATTACACAACATGACCTTACCTCCTAATACCTGGCTTGTTACTTTGGATGTTGAATGTCTATATAACTGCATCCCGCATGACAGGGGTATAGATGTCATCTGTGACCTTCTCTCCGAACGAGGACCTCGATTTGATAGTTATGCCAATTTTGTATTGGACATCCTCAGATTTATTCTTACTAAAAATCATTTCATGTTTGGTAGTTCCCACTTCCTCCAGGTACAAGGTGTGGCTATGGGGACCAAATGTGCGCCCTCATATGCTAACCTGTACCTGGGGGGGTGGGAACGCCATTTGTTCTCACAATTACTTCCTACCTACAAATCCTGTATATTGTATTGGTTTAGATATATTGATGACATCTTACTATTTTGGTCTGGTTCACACTCGGATCTCAAGGATTTCTTTGGATCTCTGGGTTCACCCTGCTACAATTTCTGGCTTGGCTCCGCCTTTAATCTTTTGGTGTTCCTCTTAAACTCGGAGTTTTTCTTATCTGTTGCATTCACCATGGCTTAAAATAAATAAAAAATCTAACACCACTTGGGAACTTAAAATGGTTAAGTGATTGAACGCCATTCAGCAAAAACTGTAATCTCACTTTTGGGTGGACTGAGCTTTTACGTTATGTCGCATATTGCACAGTGCAGCAGTGTTTTAAAATAACATTTGCCTGATTTTACTAACCTTTTGGAGGGTAAAACAGCCCCTATGTGTTTTTTTTGCTGTGAATTAAGCCACATTACTATTAACCGTATCTGAAGTCAGTATGTGAGTTTGTTTTAACAAACTAATTTATACTATATTTTACATGTCCAAAACTTACCTTACTGCCCTTATATAACCACACATTGGTTCTTTGAATTCTGAAACTAGAGTTACATGTTAATACTGTGATTTCCTAAACAAGATATAGATCCCCGCCTTCTCAATTTTGTCTTGTAGGTGTCAGGCATGGGAGCAGCTGTGCTAACTACGGGTTAGACTCCACCGCTGATTGAAAAGGGTTGGCCTTCTTTGCAGGCTGTCTGTTACAAAGTCAGAGAGAAGCAATATTCTTATTTACTGATGATAACAGATTCAGGATCAGGTTCCAGTGCAGTTTACATCTGTTGTTATCCAGGGAATGAACAATGTAAGCTTCTCTAATGCCTTATCTCTTTGTCACACAAAAACCTGACTGCTGCCTGATAGTTTCATTGCTCCAAACAGCAAGAAAATTAAAATGTTCTCAACTTTATGTCTTTGTTCACACAGGTGCTCCACCTGAGACCTAACAGGTGGGGTAAAAGTCATTGGGCTTGCAGAGTCTGATATTGGACTTTGCAAGCAACCCTCAAGGCCAGCTATTCACAAAATATTGGTGTGTAGTTAGCTGTTGCGAGGGAGGTACATAACCTGCAGTAATTCAGCCAGTGCTGCTAAATAAAACAATGTATTTTGTAGATTATCTGACCTATACCTAAACTCAGGTCAAGACATACGTGGTCCAGGGCAAAGGTTATTGTAGTAGGCCCTCAGCACCTATGTTAGGTTGAATATAAATCGCATCTATGTTAGGTAGAATATAAATCATAGAGGATAAGATGAGACAGAGTATTACTTACTTTAAAGTGGAAGTTTAGTCAAACACTAACTGTGCTTAAATCTACTCCCACCCCAATTTTAAGCCCATTCTATCTACCCTGTGAAAGTTAAGATCTGTATACTGACCTGTTCTGAGGGCATTTCAGTATGGACAAATGGTATCCCAGCACCGGCTTCAGTGTAGAGGATGGACAGCCGACAACAGATGCCCCATCGTAGGCCTATGGGTGACCTAATTGCCCAGGCGATCCCCCCTCATCGCTGAAGCTGGCACTGTGACCAGACCTGAGCACCCTTAGCATAGATAAGTATAAAGATCTTTCCTTTACAGGGCAGATATAATAGTCTTAGAATGGGGGTGGGAGTAGATTTAAGTGTAGTTAGTGTTTGACTGAACTTCCGCTTTAAAGTGGTTGTAAACCCCTGAAATGAAAAATGAACAAACCATATCCTTCCATAATGTGTTCTTGCCTCGATCTATAGCACTTACTGTGGTTCCTGTCTGCTATCTGACAGTTTGTTTTCAACACAATGCAATCCTGGGAGATGGTTCTGCTCCTCCTCCAGCACACAGAAGGTGATTGACTGTCTTTGCTGTGCATTTTTCCCTATGAGACTGCGGGAGTGGTCCATTCCCTCCATTCAAGTCTCAGAATACACTCAGCTCTCTGATCTGTGCTGTGCAGTATGTGACATCAGATCCTCTGCAAGCAGAGGAAGACCATGTAAACTGTGTACTTTAAATGGCTTTGGAGAAGGGAGGGCTAAAGGTAAACAAGTAAGTGTGTCACCTGAGGCCATTTGCAACTATGCAGTACACAATCGTTTTTATCGGAATTGCTATTAGATTACCTTGATGGTATCTAACTAGTTAATTTGACACTCCAGTGCCCCCATGAGCCACTAATTACCACCTTGAAAGGTTGCCAAGGTAACGCCTGATTAGTCCTGGCCACAGCAGACTATATATACCTCCTCCAAAATGGCCACAGTCAAGCCTGATGAAGGAGCATGCATGCTCCGAATTCGTGCTCCTCCCTGTTCTCTCTCCAACCGGAAGTGACGTACACCACTGTCTGTGAAACGTTCTGAGTGTCTGAAAGCGATGAGAACCACCGGCATCCCTGGAGCCATCAGCTGCCTCTTCACCAGTGAGAAGATCGTCTTTCCCACGAGTGGATGAACCACATTATTTGTGAGGCCAGTCACTTCAGTGGGTTCATGTAAGTCGTGCATTGTATGTAATGTCACGGAGGGAGAATCTGTTCTTTTAATGGTTCCGGTCATGTTCATTCATTATTTACATGGATTGTAAGTACATACAAAAATCATTTTGAGAGAATTATTGTATTTACAGTTTTTCTATAATGTATAATCTTGTTTGGCTCTTTTGATGATTTATCATGTTGTATACATTATATCTGGCTATGATCCCTGAAGAAGATCTAGACTCTTTTGATCGAAACTCCTCTGGGCTTTCACCTGGATATTGTATGAGAATTAGTTCTGAACCTATGATCAACAATATTTTATAAGGATTGATGTATACTGTGTGATTAATATATCCTACTGGAAGCACATTTTTTGAGGATATCCCATACTAATTATTTTTAAACATGTATAGCTAAAATTATATTATTTTAAAGTTGTTTTATGTTCAATTGCTCTCTAAATGTCCCAAGGGATATTGGTAGTGTGCTGTGCTACTGTCACACAAAATTGAGTTTTGGGTGCTGGCGGTGCCCAGAAAAATGTCTTTAATGCATGGGATGGACCCTGCTTTAATGAACATTCACCATATCTGCAACTGTTACACAGCTGCAAGAAATTGGGTCATGTGTGTTGGTGGTGTCCAAACACTGTAACTCCACAGGAAAATCCCTATGGACCACAGGATGTACCCTGCTTTAACAGACACTCACTGTATCTGCAGCTGGTACACAGTGTGAAAAAATTGGATTTGGGCGATGGTGTCGTGCAAACACTGTAAACCCACATAGAAATGGGTGGACCCTGCTTTACAAACTTTAATGCATCTGCAAGCTGTGAAAAAAATTGGTTTTGGGTGTTGGAGGTGCTCAAACACCCTAGGCCCACAGAAAAAAATCCTTTGGAGCTCAGGATGGATGATTTTAAACAAAAATTCACAGCATTTGCAACTGTGAAACAGCTGCTAAAGATAGGGGTGCAAAATTAAAGTTACAGTTGCAAAGAACAGCAGCTATTGCCCCATTTTTGAGGGTAATGGCAGCAGACCTGCAACAGTGGCAGGAGATTTTTATCAGTAGCAGGTAGTAGGATGTACTAATGAGGGCTGGGTATGCTTATAGAAAATAGAAAAAGGCTATAGTGGCAGCATGTAAGGTGTTTTCTGTGGTCTATAATAGTGAAGGGAGTAGTTATGGATGCAAAAAATAAAAAATGAAGGGTGGCAGAATCTCCCCAATTTTTTTTTAATCAGCAGCATCTGCAGCAGGTCGTGGAAACTGCTGCTGATCCAAAACGGGTTAATTTTCATAAATGTCAGCCGGTCAACGGTGTCTGTGGACAGACACACTCCTTTGTCAGTCACAGCAACTCAGTTGCATACTGGCCAAGCTGTGGCCAGAGGTCCATCCTTAGAAACCAGTAGTCAAGGGGGTCATCCATTTGCAGAGTTTTTACATCCGCTCTTGCCCCCAGATAATCTGCCACAATTTGATGCAGCTGCTTAGGCAATCACTCCCACCACCATTCCTTCTTATACCATCAGGAGGCTTAAAGACACCTTGTCTGTGAGACGTTATCCTGTCAGTCTTTGAAAATGAGTGATACAGGTTCCACCTTGGTGCATCCTCCAGATGTTTTATCCTATGTTCCTTCTGTGAGTACAGGATAAGCTCTACGACTTTCCCCTTGTAATATAAACCAAGGAGGGTTGCCAAACAGTAGGTTCCATTTTGAACAAATCCTCTCATCCACTCCACAATACGCTGGTCAGTCTGAGGAGTACTTTCAGTGATAGATTGTTACAACCATGATGCACCAGAGAATGACAAAGAGATAATTTTTGCTTATGGCAATAAAACTATATGAATACACCCTTTGTGTGTTAGACATTAGGAGTATTAAACTGGACTTAGTATCTAGATTTTATGTTTTATCTATAATGTCAATACTAATGGTTTCTCTATACCTGTATTGGTTTTATTGTGATTTTAATTTTACTTTGGTTTTGGTGACTTGTTTATTCTGTTGTTGAATTGAGAGCAACTGCAACTTAACAATTCCCTTGAGGGGATCAAAAATGTATAGATTGATTCTGATTCATTATTGACCCCTCTCCTTAATGTCATAAATCCTAGAGTCTCTTTGCAGGATCTGGAGCATTAGGAAACCCATGCTCCACAAATTACTGCAGGTGTATTTGTTGTCACTGAAGATGATACTATCCTGAGCCACCTCCTCCCCACCATGTACTACTTCTGGGATATGAAAGCCATGAAAGACACCCCTGGAAGACTGCCCCATGTCATCTTCATCCCTAATGTCTTTACAGCAATCATAATCCTCATCTTCCTCCTGCGGTGCCTGTAACAGTGTTTGGATCGAGTTCCTCCTGCTGCTCTGCTTTGAGTGCCCTGTCCATGTTTCCATGTAATGTGTGTGCCCCAGCAGGAGCACAACTGGTACAGCATCGCTGATGCATGCATCGTCATGGTTCACCATTTTTTTTCGCCTCCTCAAATAGTGACAGTACAGTGCATGCATCATTTATCAGCAGCCACTGGCATGGGGAAAAAATGCCCAGCTCTCTGAGCCTGTCTTTGTGCAAATTCACACAGGTACTTGTTGATGGCCTGCTGCAGCATGACCAAAATCGAGTTACACCTGTTTGCAATGTTACAGATCAGGCAGTTTGTGAGCAGATGGAATTCCTGCTGAATTTCACTCAGTTGAACACTGACTGGGTAGGACCACCTGAAATGGCTACAAACTCTTGTGGCCTGCCTCAGAAGATCTTGTAACCTTGGGTACCTATCCAGGAACAGCTGCACCACTAGATTGAGGACATGTGCCAGGCAAGGCATGTGTGATAATTTTCCCTGCTGGACGGTGGACAGCAGGTAGGTGCCGTTGCCACACACCACTATTCCTGGCACAAGTTGTCAAGGGGTTAACAATCTCTGGACCTGCCACGGAATGTTGAATGAAACTCTGCTCCAGTGTGACTCCCGTCTCTTAGGCATACCAGTTGCAGTACTGCATGGTATCTTTTAGCCTGAGCCATAGAATAGCTTTTCGGATGCTTTAGAGGGACTGGTAGATCGGAGGATGGCCCAGCATTGAGAAGGAGAAGGGAACAGCTCTGGCACCCTCACCACCAGCTGTAATGATGCAGGGTAGCTGAACAAGGTCCAGCATTGTGCTCTGTCCTGCATCCTTCCCAGACTCCTGCAGAGTCGCCTAGTAGACCATAAATTATATATAGCGCCATTGACCATACTTGTTGGACCACGTGTCTGTGGTCATGTGAACCTTATCGATGACTGCATAATCCACCAACGTGCACAGATTATCTTACACGTGATAGTGAAAGGCAGGAATAGTCCTATGGGCAAGAAAATGGCGGCCGGGAATCTGCCACAGCTGTACAGCAGAGGCCCCAAATTCCCCAAAGGGGGTAGATTCCACCAACTGGAAAGGCAGGACTCATAAGGCTAGCATTTTGACTAAGCTGATATTTAGGCACTGTCCATCAGGGTGGCCCTAGCAGCTGGGGCAGCAAAACCTGTCTGCTCAATGCTACAGCTGGTGGAGTCGGCAGAATCAGAGCAAGGGTGCAGCCTTCACTTGCCCCCACTCTGCATGGCTTCATGCAGACCCTCTTACCTACTGGATGAGCCTCAGGGTAGACCTCTGAGTCACCTTGATATATCATCATTCCTATCTCTGAAGGTAAAACTGGAAAATAAGTACCGTATATACTCAAGTATAAGACGAGTTTTTCAGCACATTTTATTGTGCTGAAAGTGCCCCCCTCTGCTTATACTGGAGTCAATCACTTTTCTACAGCATAAAATTACATTTTCTGACCCGACTTTGGGGCCCCGTATCTTGGGGTCTCTTAGTGCTAGGAACCCCAAATTTGGTTGCAAACCCAGTGGAACCAACACTACAACATATCTAAAGGGGTTTCTAGCACTAAGTGGCCCCGAGATATGGGCCCCAAAGTCAGTTCAGAAAATGTTATTCTCTGCTGCAGAAAAGTGCTTGACATTTTCTGAACCGATTTGGGGCCCCGTATCTTGGGGTCACTTGGTAAAAGGAACCCCATCTTTTGATATGTTGTAGTGCCGTATGTTGTGAGTTTGCATTCCAAATTTGGGGTTCCTAGCACTAAGTGGCCTAAAGATACGGGGCCCCAAATCGGTCAACTGTGTCCATCTGCAGCAATGTTATTTCAGGACCCTTTGGGTCCAGAGACCCCAAATGTTGGCTGCAGATAGGAGGCATCTAGGAACCATTAACTACCAAGTTTGAAGTTCAGGGGACCTATGGCTGCAAATGGGCACAGTGAGGCATGCAAATGGGTACAAGTAGGCTTCAAATGGGCATTGTTGACCCTTGTTTCCACTTACAGTAGCTGCGCATTTCTCACCCTAGGCTTATACTCGAGTCAATACGTTTTTCAATTTTTTATGGTAAAATTAGGTGCCACAGCTTATATTCGGGTCGGCCTATACTCGAGTATATACGGTAGCTTGAAGGAGAAAGAAGAGTGTGGCCCTTTTTCTGATAAATAGCATTCTGGTGCTTTACAATAAAATGTATTGCAGTGCAACTTATTAAAAGAAGCATATATCTTGTCAAAATCTATTCAAATATAAAGTGCATAAAAGTCAAAAAGTCCACTTTCAAAGTTATCTCCAAAGTCCAGTGTTTCTATTCAGTTCGTTTCAATACAAGTGAAATTAAACACCCAAGTGTCTTCAAAATATATTCATGCTTCTGTGCTCATCCTCATGAGCATGAATATACTTTGAAGATACTTGGGTGTTTATTTTCACTTGTATTGATTTGAACTGAATAGAAACACTGGACTTTGAAGATTACTTTGAAAGTGGAATTTTTGATTTTAATGCACTTTATATTTGATTTGATTTTAATAATAATATATAATATAATATAATAATAATTTTGGAAAGATATATGTTTGTTTTAATACCTTTCACTACACTACATTTTATTGAATTGTTCTATGCGGTGGGTGAAATCACTGAACAGTGTTATAGCGAGCAGCTTAGAGTAGAGATTTTTTTTTCCATAACATTATACACTAATCTTTCATATCACAGTTATTTCTTTATTTGCTCTGATTGGTCTGGTACACCTAGCATTCTGGTGCTGCTCCTAAGGAGCTGCATGGTGAGAGGTTAGACCATGTCTCTTCATACATGTACCCAAATGGCGGATGGTATTGCCATGCAGTGGTGGTTGGGTGCATTGTAACGTGTGGGTCCGTAGTGGACTAAACTGCACCTCAATAATCTGCAGTGCTCTGCTGCAAACAAAGGGCACCTGTGTTGAGGGACTTAAGCTTCTGATGCTGATTCATGTATTAAATAAATAAAAGAACCTTCAACATTAAAATCCAAATAAAATAAAGCTCAACCACACAGAAAGTAAAAAATGTGTGTGTGTGTATATATATATATATATATATATATATATATATATATATATATATATATATATATATATATATATACACACATATATATTAGCAGGTACTGACAGGGTGACTGGAAGTATTTTAGCCCTGTCTGCACTGCATTGTTATTTATGTTGAAAGTACTAGTTAGCTGGTGCCTGGCAGGGAAGGAGAGATTCCCAGGTCTTTCATGGTGCGCTTCTGCTGGGCTCTGTTCCTCTCTGCCTTCAGCTACCCTCTCATGCTTACTGTCCTAACCGGAGATTGCCTGCTTGAGGAGCCTGCCAACTTGCCTAGGGCTGCTGGGACCTGTAGTCCCACAACACACAGCCTGCTGCATGGAAAGGAAAGACACAGCATACTTACCTAGATGGATCTGTCCCCCCAGCACCTCTAACACTGGGAACCGAGCGATCGGACACCTCTGGTCTCTCGATTCTCATAGCTCCCTGAGCAGAGAGCTGGTGATTGTCAGCCAGCGGCTCTCTGCTCTGCCCCCCACGCTCACTGGAGCACTGGGCTGTGGAGGGGGCGGGAGCAGCCGACTCAGGATCTAAGCAGCTCACTGAGAGGCTGAACGGGGTATCGGTCCAGGGATCTGGGCTGATCCCGACTCTATGGTCCTGATGATGTCTGAGCCTGGACCAGCTCTGTAATGTCAGCAGAGAGTGTACTTCAGCCCACTCTCTGCTGAAAAGGGGTCACAGGAGTGCAAAACGAACTGCACTGCTGTGATTCACAGGAGAAGTACAGCCAAAAGAGCTTTTGTATGTAGCTGTTTTTTCATGATCACCCATGTTGAAGCACCATCACCTTTACACTGCTACTTATATACGATCTCAAGTGGTATGATTACTTATTTAAAGGGCAAGCTTTTTATCGTTATTTTTTTATGTGACTTATAGGGTGCCATCACTTGTTTGTTTGTA
>CM053029.1:210603211-210644415 GCA_028564925.1 Lithobates sylvaticus | reverse complement strand
GTATTATAAGTGGCCGAACGATCGAGGTTGCGTACGATCGAATGCACACACACACGACCATGACAGTGGCAGAAAGATCGAGGCTGAGTACGATCGAATGCACAGACGAACCTGAAAGTGGCCATTTTGGAATGTACAACTTGGTAAAAATCAAAACACAATGGAGCAGTATGCAAGCAAGAAATCAAACACAAAACACAACTACTTACTTTTTTGAAGAATTCTCTTGATCTTTCTGTACTGATCGGCCTCCCTCAGTTTCAGGTCTGACCAGCGTTTCCTGAGTTGCTCCTTGGATCGTTGTACCCCAAAATTATTGTACAGCCTTCTCACAACTTTAGACATGATCTTGGCCTTGCGGACATTGGGGTTGAGGTAAGGCCCATACTTCCCATCATAGTCGCTCCTCTTTAATATGTCCACCATCTCCAACATTTCTCCAAATGACATATTGGAGGCCTTGAATTTCAGGTTCCGGGATCGGGACGTTTCTGCCTCCGGACTTTCCTCGTCCTCCTCCTCGTTGGTGGGATATTTGTGGCGCACCTGCTGTGTCCCCGCCATGTGCTCTCCCCACTACGCCGTAAAGAGAAGGGGTGGGGAATAGACGAGAAAGATCGTCAGGGGGCGGGCGGAGTTTGAAGCATGCGCAGTGTATATAAAACGTCACACGCCTGTGTCGTAGCCACGATCTGGGAGACGAGGGGAGAGAAAACTCACACGAGACGATCGCTACAAACGAAGGTACAATTTAACGTTGGTACATAACTAGCCTAGACTGATTTGAACTTGAGGCTTCTTTATGGAGAAGATTAGGAGAGTTTAGCCTGACATAATTTATAGGGTTTGGTGTGTTGTTGTGTCTTGCAGAGATTGATATGAAGGGATTCAACGACATGAGTTTTCTCTCCCCCTCTTCATTGCCAAATACAGGGATTTTCCCATATTGTGGCAGGGTATACACCCACATTACACCAACAAACCAAAGAGGCACGCAGCCCTGGAGGAACTTGTGGAATTTGTCAAGCCAAGGTTCCCCACGGCAACTGTTGATGATATTAGAAAGAAAATTGGCAGCCTGAGGAGTGCGTATATCAGGGAGAGGAAGAAGGTCGTGAAGTCTGAGGAAACTGCAACTTCAGCAGATGAGGTCTATGTCCCCAAGCTCTGGTACTATCAGAGTCTCCATTTTCTGAAGGACCAGGCTGATGTCACGGAGCCAACCTCAACTCCTCCTTCCACGCTTCCTTGCGCACAGCCCACCCCTGATGAGGCTTCCGAGGAGCAACCTGGGCCTTCCAGTCTGGAAGAGGTGGAGGAGCCCAGCTTGTTCCAGGTATAGTAGTTTTGTTACCATTTATGGGAATAATGAATGATGTTCACTTAATTCAGGATCGCCAATTGCTTAGTTCCTAACGTGTTTGACATATCAACAGACAGTGGTGTGGGAGACATTTGGGGCCAGAATCTAAACTGCTGGGCTGAGAATTGTATGGTTTTCTATTTGTAAACATTTTGCACCAGTCACTAGATGAGAATTGTGTGTGTTTGATGAACAAATAACTGAAACTATGTCCCTTTTTCCTACACAGGAAGACCTCAGCCAGGAGGTGGCTGTGGAAGGTGGCAGTCAGGAGGAGGCAGGGGTTAGTGGCAGCCACCAGCTGGGTAGTGGCAGCCAAGAGGGGGCTAGGCCTCGGAGCCTGACTGACACCCAAACCCCTCCCCTCCGCCCTCCGTACAAAAGGGCGAGAAGGGGGGGGGTTATGCGGCACAGTCAGCGCTCCGGATGATCAGAGAGGCTTCAGACTCCCTACATGCCACACCCGCCGACGAGGAGACCTTTGGCTCGGTGGTTGTCACAAAAATGATGGGTATGGAGGTGGGGCAACGCAACATGTGTGAGGGGCTCATCCTCCATGTCCTAAATAAGGGTAGGGCTGGGGAGATGACCCCAGTCACACATGTTTGCCATAGTTACCATGCTCCGCCTCCTCCTCCTCCTCCTCCTCCTTCTGCCACCCCACCAGCACGACAGCCACAGCGTGGAAGGAAGCGTGGAAGGAAGACCTGAGAGTGACGACCTGCAATCAGTCTGGTGTGAGAGAAGATGGAGCCTCTTGTAGTACCAGAGCCTGGGGACCTAGATGGCATCTGCTGCAGTTCCGGATACTTTGGACTTCACGACCAGATTGCACTCCCCTTAATATACGTACTCCTCAGGCCCCCAATTTTCTACGCTTGGACAATGATGGTTGCCGTGGGGGGCCAAGACTTTGCAAATTCCCCAAGTTTCACCATGGCTGCGTTCCTCTTTGGTTTGTTGGTGTGACCTAAATAAAGGTTTTTTTGATTTGAAATAATCATTGACTATTGTGTTTTACTTTGCTACAATGACAGTTTTTCTTTGAGTAGGCTGGTACATTTCACTAATCCTAAAAGGTAGTTTTACTGCTGTGGTTTTCCAAGATGGCCAAGCGTATGTTTGAACGGACCGGGTTGCGGGAAATCTTGCATCCTCAGAGTGTCAATACACACGTATTTTTCAATCTGACAAGAAATCTTCATCAATGTGGGTGATGTTACGAATTGATGGATGAAGTCTGTGTGTCTGTGTGTCTGATTGAATGTCCCCATGGCTTTCTATTTTGATCCTATATACCATTTTAGACAATAGGCTCATAAAAATTATAATAAGCCTAGCCCAGAAGATGTAACGTCTTTTCTGTTGGTTTAAAGATCTATTGATTACCTTTTTGGAGATTTAGGTAATATCTCTTTCCAGGGGCAGAAATACTGAAATACCTTCTAAGATATACGTTCAATCTTCATAATGTGTATCTGCTTGTATAGTGTTGCTGGTATATATATATATATATATTTAGGAATTATGGTAACCAGCACAATGTGAGGGTACAATTTTATTTATCAATAATACATAAAATTATTGATTATGAATAAATGTGTTACTCTTGTAGATACTATAAGTACTCATTCATCTAGGTAAAAACACATGCTATATGGATACATATCTATGTAGACATGGTCACGATAGATATACAGTTGTGTGAAAATGTATGTAGACAAAAAAAGCTGTCCAAACCTGCCTGGCTTTATGGGAAAAAGTAATTGCCCCTAAACCTAATAACTGGTTGTGCCACCCTTGGCGGCAACAACTGTAATCAAGTGTTTGCAATAACTGGCAATGAGTCTTTCACATTGCTGTGAAGCTATTTTGTCCCACTAATCTTTGCAGAATTGTTTTAATTCAGCCACATTGGAGGGTTTTTCAGCATGAAGGGCCTGTGTAAGGCCATGATACAGCATCTCAATTGGATTTAAGTCCCGGCTTTGACTAGGCCACTCCAAAACCTAAATTTTTCTTTTTTTGAACCATTTGGAGGTGGACTTGCTGTTGTGTTTCGATCATTGTCCTGCTGCATAACCCAAGTGCACTTGAGCTTGAGGTCACAAACTGATGGCTGGACATTCTCCTTTAGGATTTTCTGGTATATCTCAAAATTCATGGTTCCATCAATTATGGTAAGTCGTCCAGGTCCTGAAGCTGCAAAGCAGCCCCAGACCATAACGCTACCACCACCATGTCTGACTGTTGGTATGATGTTCTTGTTATGAAATGCTGTATTCGTTTTATGCCAGATGTAACGGGACGCACACCTTCCAAAAGTTACATTTTTGTCTCATTAGTCCACAGAATATTTGCCTAAAAGTCTTGGAGATAATTAAGATGTTTTTTGGTAAATGTGAGATGAGCTTTTGTGTTCTTTTTGGTCAGCAGTGGCTTTGTCCTTGGAACTCTCCCATGGATGCCATTTTTTCCCAGTCTCTTTATTATTGTTGAATCATAAACACTGATCTTACCTGAGGCAAGTGAGGCCTGCAGTTCTTTAGATGTTCTTCTGGGTTCTTTTATGACCTCTTGGTTGAGTCATTGTCATACTCTTAGAGTCATTTTTGTAGGCCGGCCACTCCTGGAAAGGTTCACCACTGTTCCAAGTTATCTCCATTTGTGGATAATGGCTCTCCCCATGGTTCACTGAAGTTCCAAAGCCTTAGAAATGGCTTTGAAACCGTTCCTAGACTGATACATGTTTGTTTCTAATCTGTTCTTGATTTTTTTTTAGATTGTGGCATGATGTGTGGCTTTTTGTAATCTGTTGGCGTGCTTCACTTTGTCAGACAGCTTCTATTTATGTGATTTCTTGATTCAACAGGTCTGGCAGTAATCAGGCCTGGGTGTGGCAAGTGAAATTTAACTCAGCTTTCCAAAAAATTGTGATTAATCACAGTTCATTCATGATTCAGCATGGGAGGAGGCAATTACTTTTTCAAATAGGGCCAGGCAGGTTTGAACAGCTTTTTTTCCTTAATAAATGAAATAATAATTTAAAAACGGCATCATGGATTTACTTGGGTTATCTTTGTGTTATATTAAAATTTGTTTGATGATCTGAATCATTTAAGTGTGAGAAATATGCAACAAATAAAAAATAAATCAGGAAGGGGCAAATACTTTTTCACACAACTGTATGTCATTTGCAACAATGAAAAAAAAAAATCAGATATTTCTTTGAGTTGCTTAAAATGGCCAGTCTGACTGACTATTTAGACAGTATTCAACTGGATAAACGACTCTTCACAATAGTCTCTGTCCACAGACAGGGATTTCATCTGGAGAACAATCAGTCAAATGTTTGTATTGTCGACTTATCTCAGTGGTATCAGGTCCTTTTATCTAACAAACCAGAAAAAATTATAATCTTTGGTTCTTTGGTTTCCAGCTTTGAAAACAGTTTGTTTATAGTGTTTAAGGATAGGTGATTCATTAAAAGTTTGGAAACAGCTGAAGTCATTGTGACCCTTTTTTCACGTTTCTCTCATGGGGCTCATTATATATAAAAAATAAAAAGATATTATTATTTCTTCTCAAAAGGTCTAACACAACATAACCACCCAACTAAAACACAGGGGTAAATAAGCAAGAGTGTGGGGAAAAGATTCTGTATTTAAGAATGAATGACCAAATGCCATAGCTTGTCCTACAGCATGGGTGCTCAACCTGTGGCCCTCCAGCTGCTGCAGAACTACAAGTCCCATGAGGCATTGCAAGCCACTGACAGTTACAAGCGCGATTCCCTAAGACAGAGGCATGATGGGACATAAATTTCCGCAACAGGTGGAGGGCCACTGGTTGAGCACCCATGTCCTACAGCATGCTGTTCAACAACAGTTAGAACCAGGCTTTATGCAACTTCATAGTTGTACATGCTGCAGCTTTCAGTTCACCTTTTCCACCCAGATGGTTAGCAGTTCTTAAAGGGGTTGTAAAGGTTTGTTTTTTATTTTCTAAATAGGTTCATTTAAGCTAGTGCATTGTTGGTTCACTTACCTTTTCCTTCAATTTCCCTTCTAAATGTTTTTTTTCTTTGTCTGAATTTCTCACTTCCTGTTTCTCCTAAGTAAACTTCACACCATCATCCGATCTGTGTTTAGTCAGCCAGAACAGCTTACTGAACAGCTTACTGAGGAGGAACAAGAAGTGAGAAATTCAGACAAATAAAACAAAGAAAACATTTTTTAGAAGGGAAATCGAAGGAAAAGGTAAGTGAACCAACAATGCACTAGCTTAAAGGAACCTATTTAGAAAATAAAAAACAAACCTTTACAACCCCTTTAATTTGCCCTCTCCCTCTGGGCTCCTTACATTATTGTTGCTCTATCACTATGATGGGCTGCCTCGAGTGCTAATAGAATGTATGGGAGGTGGTAAGCAAGCTTTGACAGTACTAGGAAATGACAAAGCATTGCTTATGCAGAACTATATTTTATAATTCTGCAGCTGGACCTCAACTCCTTTCACTTCCTTCCCACTGACTGTACCTGACTGCTTGTAGGATACAGAGCACTCTTTGCAGCACACATATCCAACATCAACTGTTAACGTCATATGTAAGCACTGCACCAATAGGACACAAAATAGCTGCTATAAAATACTATGTCCTCCACCATTTAAAAAAAAAGAAAGTCTCCTATGAATTAAAGCACGTACAAAAAGTTTCCCTTTTGTTATATAGTCTTCTTACCTTGTACACTTCATTTGCCATCTTCTAAAACAGTTTGTTCTTTATACTTTGCGACAAACAAATTGATGTGTGATGACATTAAAAAACGCTACCTATTCATTTCTAAGCAGTTTGGAGACAAAAGGCTCCCGCTTTATAAAGAGCTTCCACTTTTTTTCTTACATCACAGATCTTTTCACCATGTTGATTAGGATTACATTCTCTAGCAGCACAGGCATATTTAACAGATCCTTTTTTTCCTTTATAATTCTTTCTGTAGAAGCAAGACATCATGGAATGTTACTGTAATTTCTGCTGCAGTCTTCACTTTGTCTGTTTATTGATGTAAAACTTTATTTTTTTCACCCAAACAAAGGCTACCGTGTATTTTCTTTCTCATATTTTAATAATTCCAAACTGCTTGATGCAAGTGTGACTCTGCTTGCAGCTTTGATGAAAAGTCAAATACGACCTGTTATTAACTTTAACATAATACAGTACCTTATGTGGTGGAAAATATTCTGGCCTAAGTGAAGAAAAACTCAGCAGGAAGAGGGACAGAACGTGGTATTTAAATATAGCTGGAAATCAAGAGCTAAAGCTACCCAAGGATTTTTAAATGTATTTTGAGTTGAGTTTTATGGTGGTTTAGGCAACAGTCCTGTGGCCTTGTGTGACTTTGGTTATTGCTTTGTTTCCCACAAAGAATTCTGTATTCTTTCCATATACATTTCTGACAGTCATCTGGTAGTACAGGTTGCAGTCCCCTGGGGCCTAAATTGGGCAAGGTGCTGAATATAACATGGATGATGCCTTAGAGCTCATAAATATATGGACATATACCTTTTGTATGTAAAATTGTTGTTTTCATTACAGAAAAATTTGTTGTAAATTCCTTAAATGTTCTAAAAAATAGGTAAATCTTCTATTAACCCCTTAAAACCAGCCCCTTAAGGGTGTTTAGAATGCCAGGAGGCGGGGCTTATCACCATGTGACTGCAGTGATTGGCTGTCACATGATCGGAAAGCTCCCAATCACAAGATGCAAATGGGAGCTTTCAGTTAACCACCAGTAACTGTCCCGAGAGCGTGCAAGGTGTGTGCTCGCGACACTTTTTTGGGACCATTGACATTTATAAAGCGCTCAGAGCTAAAAATAGCCACTGCTTACTGTATAAATGTCACTGGCAGGAAAGGGGTTAACACTAGGGGGCGATCAATTGTTAAGTGTTCCCTAGGGAGGTGTTTCTAACTGTCTAACTTGTAACTGTGGGGGCAGTGTACTGACTGGAAGTAGAGAGAGATCACTGTTCCTAATTACTTATCACATTGACAGATACCCATTCTGGCTCTCTGAGGAATGATCGCGGGTCGCCGGCGGACATCGTGGTCGCTGGCCATGCACATCGGCTCCAGTGTCGGCGTACACCTATGGCGATTCGGGCAGCCGTGCCAACCTGCCGCAGTATAACGACGGCGGCTGGTCGGCAAGCAGTTAAAGCATGACATGTTTGGTATGTATTTACTTGGCGTAGCCTCTTTTATATTTTACCAAACAATTAGGCATTAAATAGTGTGCATTAAAATTCAAAAACGTGTGACATAAAAAATTGTAACACCAATCATTTTAGGGCCTCTGCCTTAAAAAATATATAATTTTGGGGTAATTTTCTAGCAAAAAAAAATACAGATTTTTACATGTAAACAAAAAGTGCCACAAAAGGTCTGGCCTTAAAGTGGGTAATTTTGGTGATCTTGTTGCTGCATGAGATACTAATGCACAATAATGCACAGATATTATTTATCCCAAGAGAATCGCAGATTTTTTTTTTTCATTTCAGGTAAGGATATCTCACTGACAAATCAGCATTTTTTTCTACTAGGATGTGGAGTTGCAATGCTCAGAAAAGACAAAAAAGGCATCTCATAGAAGGTTTTCTAAAAAAAGATGGTTAAAACAGCAGGGAACATTCACATGCCATGTCCATCTGCCACTGCATCCAGCAAGTGCATGTGTATACAGAACTTATACAAACTAATACCAGATCACAGTCACAATCTAAATCTCCTTTTTCTCTGTCACTATTTGGCATCCTGTCTGATGTGTTTTGGCACCTGGACTTCATCAAAGGTGTCGTAGGTACACGCCTAAAACTGAGTGAGGATTCAAGATGTTATTTAAGATAGCATATACAGTAGAGATAGGGGCTATTGTTTCACATTTTATTTTGTTTGACTTACACATTTAGTTATTTTTCACACATTGTTATTACATGCATTTCCTATTATGATTTGTTGTTTAAATTTCATTGTTAAAGGCCTTGTAATGGTTTGCTATGCATTAAGGTGAAAAAACACCTGTCAGTGAATTAGCATTTGTTAGTTAATTTGCTTTATGCACACTTTGACTAGTGCACACTTAATGGCATGTTTCGCAGGTGCAGAGGAAATGAATACGTTGTTTGGTCCGCTCAGTGTGCGCATTGATGCAGTGGTGTATGTGGATTTGGCTTAGTAAATCAGACTCACTGACATTTCAGGTAATTGGCTGGTGTCTGATAAACTGTGGTAATGACATTTGGATATAAACTATTTAAGTGCTATGATTTATTCAAACTCTTGTGCCATATGTCAGTATTATCTAAATGAGTAAAATAAATTAAAGTTATATTAAAATATTTTTTTCTTTAAATAACAAACATGTTATACTTACCTACTCTGTGCAGTAATTTTACACAGAGCAGCCCTGATCCTCCTCTTCTTGGGTCCCCTGCCAACACTCCTGGCCCCTCCCTCCTGCCAAGCGCCCTCATTTCTATGCACAATGCCGAGGATCATGGGGTTTGAAGTCCAGGAAGAATGCAATATTGCGGACTTGCACTATAATTCCCAAGAGACATTGGGGCAAGGAGAAGAAGTGGAGCTGCTTTTCTGAGACTCTTCAGCTAGGTTCTTCTTCTTGGTGCTGAGGGAACCAATTAGAACACATCTTCTGCATACTAACCTGACTGCTGAATGGCCAGATCAGTAGAGACACCCAAGGCAGTGCAGCACAGACTTTAGCAACTGCATCTGCATCGTTGCCACAGGGCAACCAGAGCATCCTCTCACCCTCTACTTCTCACTGCTAAATTTCTGGAGGCATTTTGTGAAAAACTGAGGAACCCCCCCCTCCATTTCTACAGCAAGAGTTTACAGCCATACCACAAAGACCAGTGAGAGGGCACTGCCCATTGTTCAAACTGCTAGCAGGGACTGCCCTCTGGACACTGCTATTACCAGATTGAAGTAAAGAGCCAATCAGTGACTTTTTATCATGTGATCAGCTGTGTCCAATGCCAGCTGGTCACGTTGTAAACAGAAGCCAGTTATCAGCATTCCTGTCCTCAAGCTGACAGCCTGAGTAAGGGAAGAGAGACAATAACCAGCTTCTGTAATGCCGCGTACACACGTGCAGACTTTTGCCGGCGGACCTAAGTCCAGCGGACAATCCGCTGGACTTTCCAGCTGGCCTCGCCAGACTTTCCGAGCGTGTGACTTGCCCACACACGCATTTAGGCAGTAAATGCCGCCGCGCTAGCTCCGTAAGCTGGCATGGATTTAAAGGGACTCCCTGCGCCGAAAAACGGCGTGGGAGTTCCCCCCAAATCCACGTCAGCCTGGCAGGCCAGGAAAGGGGTGGGGACGAACGAGCGCCCCCCCTCCTGAGCCGTACCAGGCCGCGTGCCCTCAACATGGGGGGGTGCCCTGGGGAAAGGGGGGCCGTGCGGCCACCCCACCCCAAAGCACCTTGTCCCCATGTTGATGAGGACAAGGGCCTCTTCCCGACAACCCTGGCCGTTGGTTGTCGGGGTCTGCGGGCGGGGGCTTATCGGAATCTGGGAGCCCCCTTTTATAAGGGGGCCCCCAGATCCCGGCCCCCCACCCTATGTGAATGAGTATGGGGTACGATGTACCCCTACCCATTCACCTAAGGTGTAAAATGTAAAGTAAAAAAACACCCACACTTTTGAAAAAATATTTTATTGCACTGCTCCGGGGGTCTTCTTCCGTCTTGGGGGTCTTCTCGCCGGACTCCTCCGCCATTTACCTAGTTCTTTTACCGAGCGGAGAAGTCCGGCTACCTTCTTCGTCGTCGCCGCCGTCGTCTGGGGGTCTCGATCCGCCTTCGGGGGTCTTCCGGGGTCTTCCGGGGGTCTCTTCTGTTCTTGCGGCGGTCGTCGTCTTCCGCGCCGCCGGCGCCGCCTTCTTCTTCTTGTCCTTCTTCTTGTTCTTCTTGTTCTTCTTCCGATGTTGACCCGTCGCTGTCTCTGCCCGGAATGCCAGAACCGCGCTGTGCTGGGACTTATATAGGGACATGGGGACAGGGTCACATGCTCATGTCACATGGTGACCCCGCCCCCTTGTGATGTCACAGTCCTGGAGGATGCTGGGACTGTGACATCACAAGGGGGCGGGGTCACCATGTGACATGAGCATGTGACCCTGTCCCCATGTCCCTATATAAGTCCCAGCGCAGCGCGGTTCTGGCATTCCGGGCAGAGACAGCGACGGGTCAACATCGGAAGAAGAACAAGAAGAACAAGAAGAAGGACAAGAAGAAGAAGGCGGCGCCGGCGGCGCGGAAGACGACGACCGCCGCAAGAACAGAAGAGACCCCCGGAAGACCCCCGAAGGCGGATCGAGACCCCCAGACGACGGTGGCGACGACGAAGAAGGTAGCCGGACTTCTCCGCTCGGTAAAAGAGCTAGGTAAATGGCGGAGGAGTCCGGCGAGAAGACCCCCAAGACGGAAGAAGACCCCCGGAGCAGTGCAATAAAATATTTTTTCAAAAGTGTGGGTGTTTTTTTACTTTACATTTTACACCTTAGGTGAATGGGTAGGGGTACATCGTACCCCATACTCATTCACATAGGGTGGGGGGCCGGGATCTGGGGGCCCCCTTATAAAAGGGGGCTCCCAGATTCCGATAAGCCCCCGCCCGCAGACCCCGACAACCAACGGCCAGGGATGTCGGGAAGAGGCCCTTGTCCTCATCAACATGGGGACAAGGTGCTTTGGGGTGGGGGGGGGGGGGGGCCGCGCACGGCCCCCCTTTCCCCAGGGCACCCCCCATGTTGAGGGAACGCGGCCTGGTACGGCTCAGGAGGGGGGCGCTCGTTCGTCCCCACCCCTTTCCTGGCCGGCCGGCTGCGTGCTCGGATAAGGGTCTGACGTGGATTTGGGGGGAACCCCCACGCCGTTTTTCGGCGTAGGGAGTCCCTTTAAATCCATGCCAGCTTACGGAGCTAGCGCGGCGGCATTTACTGCCTGCGCTAGCTACGTAACCTGAAGTCACGTGCTAAATGAACGGACTTGCCGACGAGCGGCAAGTCCGTTCATTTCAAAAGTCCGGCGGACTAGCCTACTAACGGCGGGATTGTCCGCCGGACTGCCAAGTCCAGCGGATAATTTTAAAACCAAACTTAAAACTTTGGTCCGCCGGACTTTGGCGCCAAAAAGTCCGCCGGCGCCCACACATGAGGGGATTATCCGCTGGACTTGGGTTCAGAGGATAATCCCGCGGGATAGTCCCTTCGTGTGTACGCGGCATTAAAGGGACCTGATTCCTAAATCTCAGTGCAGTCCCAACAGTGCCCACTAGAGCTGCCAAGCTGTGCAGTCAATGAGTGGCCATCAGTGCTACCTATCAGTGCCACCTATTAGTACCACATATCAGTGCCCATCAGTACCACCTATCAGTGCAGCCTCATAAGCGCACACTGGTGAAGGAGAAAAATTACCTGTTTGCAAAATTGTATAACAAACTATGAAGACATTTTTTTTTTCAACATTTTTTATTTATTTTGTTTATTAAGCAAAAGATAAAAAAAAAAACAGTGGTGACTAAATACCACCAAAAGAAAGCTCTATTTGTGTGAAAAAAAAGCATAAAAAATTTGTTAAGGTACAGCGTTGCATGACCAAGCAATTATCAATTAAAATGTGACTGCACTGAAAGCTGAAAATTGGCCTGGGCAGGAAGGGGGTAAACGTGCCCAGTAGGCAAGGGTTTTATGCACATATATGAGATAAATTAGTTTGTTATTGTTGGTAACATGACATTTTACTGGTGATTGTTATTTACTTGAACTAAAGTGAAGCACTACACTGTAATTCTATATATAGTATTCGTTTGATATGTTGTGACTACACATGGAGTGTTTCCTGCTCTTTCCTTACAAAAGACTTTATATGTAATTTTAGAGTGTTAGGTATAGTGAGAACAGTGCAGGGAGATTTTTTATTCATACCAATGCTCTGTTCTTGAATGTTAATCTATGTTCTCTTATTGCCAGCAAGTACCTGACACTGTGCACAGCTGGTAGCTGTCAGAGCAGGGTGTCACTGATAGCTCCAATGCCCACTAGCAATCAGGAACCAATCAGAGAGGTTTCTCTTTATGTGATCACTGTCAGCTATAAAATAGTAATAATCACATACAGTCTGGAAGTTCATTCACAAAAATGAAGATGGTGGTGTGCTTCTGTTTAATATTGTTAGATACAATTACAGTATAAAAAAATACCTTTACAAAATATATATTTATATTTAATATATACTTTTAATAGATTGTAATTTTCATTTCGATTTTTATCCATTTGGCACCGTAATATAACAAAATAGATAGGAAATGTATTAAAAAATGCATGAAATAAAAGTCTCATATGTTCTTTAAAAAGAAAAGTAAAAACGATTTAGGAATGCAAATTACATATAGTCCAGGTAATAGATACTGGCAAGTTTAGTACGGACATACCTTATACCTTATGCAGGATTCATAGACCTCCTAGCTAGTTAAACTTCCACAAATATAAAATGACTGTCACAAAATTATATATATATATATATATATATATATATATATATATATATATATATATATATATATATATATATACACACACTCACAGTATCTCACAAAAGTGAGTACGCCCCTCACATTTTTGTAAATGTTTTATTATAAATTTTCATGTGACAACACTGAAAAAATAACACTTTGCTACAATGTAAAGTAGTTAGTGCACAGCTTGCATACAGTGTAAGTTTGCTGTCCCCTCAAGATAACTCAACACACAGCCATTAATGTCTAAACCGCTGGCAACAAAAATTAGTACACCCCTAAGTGAAAATGTCCAAATTGGGCCCAAAGTGTCAATAGTTTGTGTGGCCACCATTATTTTCCAGCACTTCCTAAGCCCTCTTGGGCATGGAGTTCACCAGAGCTTCACAGCTTGTCACTGGAGTCCTCTTCCACTCCCCCATGACGACATCATGGAGCTGGTGGATGTTAGAGACCTTGCGCTCCTCCACCTTCCATTTGAGGATTGCCCCACATATACTCAATAGGGTTTAGATCTGGAGACATGCTTGGCCAGTCCATCACCTTTACCGTCAGCTTCTTTAGCAAGGTAGTGGTCATCTTGGAGGTGTGTTTGGGGTCATTATCATGTTGGAATACTGCCCTGCTGCCCAGTCTCCGAAGGGAGGGCATCATGCTTTGCTTCAGTATATCACAGTACATGTTGGCATTCATTATTTCCCTCAATGAACTGTAGCTCCCCAGACCATGGCACTCCCACCACCATGCTTGACTGTAGGCAAGACAAACTTGTCTTTGTACTCCTCACCTGGTTCACCGCCACACATGCTTGACTCCATCTGAACCAAATAAGTTTATCTTGGTCTCATCAGACCACAGGACATGATTCCAGTAATCCATGTCCTTAGTCTGCTTGTCTTCAGCAAACTTTTTGTGGGCTTTCTTGTGCATCATCTTTAGAAGAGGCTTCCTTCTGTGAAGACAGCCATGCAGACCAATTTGATGCAGTGTGAGTGTCAGGGAGATGCTCGGAGCAGACGCAGTGCTGGGCGCTCTGGGGTGCGCTGGGGCATGCCGGTGCGCACGGTCATGCGCGGTAACGTCCGGTTGCGCATGTTTGTGCGTCTGTGCGCACGCCTGTGCGGGCGCGCACGGGTGCGGGTGTGCGTGTTGGCGTGTGCCCTTTCATGGCGCTTGGCGCCAATCAGCCTATTTAGGTTGTTCTCACTTGGCACCCAGTGCTGTCCGATCTTCAGCTCCCTGTGTCCTGATACCCGTTGCCCGTCTGAAACACCTGATCTCCTGACTACCCAGCTTGATCCTGTACCTACCTGTCTGCTGCCTGCCTTTTGACCTCGGCCTGTCCCTGACCTTGTACCTGCCTGCTCCACTGTACCACGCTGCCCGCCTGTTGCCAACCCTGCCTGTGACCTGGACTTTGAGCTTGCCTGATCCCTTGTACCGTGCCTGTGACTGGACGTTCCTTTGTTAGCTCCTGCTCAGCACCTGCTGCCAGCCTTCAGTCGTCTGGAGACTACCGACCCCACTACAGCAAGCCACTGGGGCCATCTCCCCTGCAACGACCCGCCAGGCTCTCATACCGCTCTGGGCTCCCGTACCTCCTGTCCACACTACCAGGGGCCGCGAACCAGACACGTAAGGGAGGCCTTTCCCTGCTATCTCGGGCTCATCAGTCAGGTGTGTGAAGTCTGACAGTATCGGACAGCCATGTCCGAGCCCGAGCAGGGAGCCTCCCCCATGGAGGAGCTATGCAGACACCTGGCGGGTCTCACACAAGCTGTGAAGAGCCTTCAAGAAGGTTACAATAGACTGGAAGGACAAGTCCAGGTCCTATCATCTCCTACATATCACCAAGCCGCTCCTGCTGCCGGACCAGCACCCTTAGTAGTCATGCTACCCCCGAAGCCCAAGTTGCCTATCCCTGACAGGTTTTATGTATATCGCAGTAAATTCCGGTCATTCTGCAGCACCTGTGAGCTCTACTTCGTGCTGCAGCCACGCACCTTCTCATTGGAAGTGACCAAGGTGGGCTTTGTAATCTCTCTCTTGTCCGGGGAACCACAGACCTGGGCCCACCGCCTCATGCGGCAGAAGTCAACCTCCCTTGATAACCTGGATGCCTTCTTCGCTACTATGTCCCAACTATACGAGGACCCCCAACTAAAAGCGACTGATGAGGCCGCCTTGCACGCCCTGCAGCAGGGGCGTAGGGCAGTCAAAAATTATGTGGCAGAATTCAGGTGTTGGGGTTCCGACACGGAATGGAATGATGCAGCCCTGTGTTACCAATTCCGCATGGGACTGTCTGATCCGCTGAAAGACGAGTTGGCACGGGTCGGTATTCCCCAGTCCCTGGAAGAACTGATCAATCTGTCTATTCAAATAGACTGGCGTCTCAGGGAACGCCGTTCGGAGAGGGCCACCAGCCAATGTTGGCCCACCTGGGTCCTCCCCAAGGTCCCTAGTGCTCCTAGCTCCTTCCGACCGACCTCCTTTGCTCCTCCTGCTCTGGTACTCGACACCTCTGAACCCATGCAGCTTGGACTCATCCGTCCATCTCTCACCCCGGAAGAACGGCAACGCCGAAGGGTTAGCAATCTGTGCATGTACTGTGGCGAATCGGGCCACTATGTGAGATCTTGTCCCAACAAGACGATGTAAGGTCGCAGGATGGCATGTTCTGGTATAAGGACAAAATTCTGGTCCCGGAGTGTTTGAGGGTGGAGATTTTGGGACTATGCCACGACCATAAATTGGCCGGACATTTTGGCACCCTGAAAACGGCAGAGTTGGTGCAGCGTGCGCTCTGGTGGCCGCAGCTGACTAAGGACTGCAAGACCTATGTGGAAACCTGTACCACCTGTGCCCGGAGCAAGACGAGCCGGGCTAAGACTTGGGGTTTATTAAGGCCCTTACCTGTCCCAGAAAGACCCTGGAAGATGATATCAATGGATTTCATTGTGGAACTCCCTCAAGCGGAAGGCTACTCTACCATTTTTGTTGTGGTCGACAGACTGTCTAAGATGGCTCACTTTCTGCCTATGAAGGGCACACCCTCGGCCATGGAAACGGCGAAGATCTTTATCAAGGAGGTAGTGAGGCTGCATGGGGTTCCATCGAGCATTGTATCTGACTGTGGTGTTCAATTCACCTCCAGGTTCTGGAAAGCTCTCTGCGGTTCCCTGGAAATTGAGTTGGCATTTTCGTCTGCCTATCACCCCCAGACGAATGGGCAGACAGAGAGAACTAATCAAACCTTGGAACAGTACCTCCGCTGCTTCTCTGCCTTCTCGCAAAATGATTGGGCCTCTCTATTGCCTATTGCCGATTTTGCTTACAACAACTCCATGCATTTTGCGATTAAGCAAACACCATTCTTTGCAAACTATGGCTATCACCCAGCCTTCCTGCCTAGTTCTGTACCTGAGTGTGCCATTCCTGCAGTGTCCGAAATAATGGACTTCTTCCTGACCAATAACAAATTATTACAGGAGACTATGACCCGAACCCAGGAGTACAACAAGATAATGTTCGACAGGAAGAGGCGGAGTGAACTCACCCTAGTACCTGGCAACCAAGTTTGGCTCTCCACGGCTAACCTAAAGATGGCTTGCCCCTCAAGAAAGCTAGGTTCCAAGTTCTTGGCTCCCTTTACAGTCAAAAGGAAAATTAATGAGGTGACTTACGAGTTTGACTTACCCTGTTCGCTGAAGATCCACCCAGTCTTCCACGTATTCCTGCTAAAACCTGTTACTCCCAACCCTTTTACCGGCTGTAATACGGGTCCACCTAAACCTGTAATCGTCAATAACGAAGAGGAATTCGAGGTGGAAGCAATACTGGACTGCAGAAAAAGGGGCAACCAAGTCCAGTATTTGATCAAGTGGAGGGGGTATGGACCGGAGGATAATTCGTGGGAGCCAGAAAGTAATTTGCATGCAGAAGAACTCCTGAGTGCCTTTAAGAATACCCATGCTGATAGACTGGACCGGATGGGCATCCGGAGGCTGCCCTTAAGGAGGGGGCACTGTCAGGGAGATGCTCGGAGCAGACGCAGTGCTGGGCGCTCTGGGGTGCGCTGGTGCTCGCGGTCGTGCGCCTGTGCGCGCTAACGTGCGGGTGCGCATGTTTGTGCGCCTGTGCGTGCGCCCATGCACCCCACCCCTGTGCGCGCGCCCATGCGCACGCCTGTGCGCGCGCCTATGCGGGCTGGTGCGGGTGTGCGTGCGCGGGTGCTCGTTGGCGCGCGCGTGCGCATGGTGCTTGGCACCAATCAGCCTATTTAGGTTGTTCTCACTTGGTGCCCGGTGCTGTCTGATCTTCATCTCCCTGTGTCCTGATACCCGTTGCCCGTCTGAAACCCCTGATTTTCTGACTACCCTGCTTGATCCTGTACCTACCTGTCTGCTGCCTGCCTTTTGACCTCGGCCTGTCCCTGACCTTGTACCTGCCTGCTCCACTGTACCGCGCTGCCCGCCTGTTGCCAACCCTGCCTGTGACCTGGACTTTGAGCTTGCCTGATCCCTTGTACCGTGCCTTTGACTGGACGTGCCTTGTCAGCTCCTGCTCAGCACCTGCTGCCAGCCTTAAGTCGTCTGGAGACTACCGACCCCACTACAGCAAGCCACTGGGGCCATCTCCCCTGCAACGACCCACCAGGCTCTCATACCACTCTGCCCTCCCGTGCCTCCTGTCCACACTACCAGGGGCCACGAACCAGACACGTAAGGGAGGCCTTTCCCTGCTATCATCAGTCAGGTGTGTGAAGTCTGACAGTGAGGCATCTGGTCTAAGCACTGACAGGCTGACCCCCACACCCCTTCAACCTCTGCAGCACTGCTGGCAGCACTCATACGTCTATTTCCCAAAGACAACCTCTAGATATGACGCTGAGAACATGCACTCAACTTCTTTGGTCGACCATGGCGAGGCCTGTTCTGAGTGGAAAATGGAGTGAGGGAAACACTGCGCTAACTCAAAAAGTGAAAATGATGAAATCAATCCAAAAAATAATACTATAGTGTACTGTGTACAGTGAATATCCTGAAAATATATGTGAAAGCAGCCAACACTCTAACAAACAAAGTCAAACAAGCAAATAACCACAATGTGTAGCGCTAACAAAAAATAGAGCCAATAGACTCATAAAGTGAAAGAAAGTCCGGTGCAATATAATATAGTGAAACAATGATAAAGTCCTTTGTTAAAGAAAATTAATCATATGGCATGGATCATCCTTGCACATGAGATGTATGTGGAGAAACTCTGCAAACACAGATGCTAATGTTTATAGATGAGTATATAAACCCTCCAATGGTTATGGTATGCATACGCTTAGCAGCGATGTTGGACCCACCTACCATATGGCAGTGGGTCAGTAAGGCTTATGGTAACTCCTGTAGGTGGCGCCCAAGGGATGAAAGCTGGATTCTGGCAGCACTCCTCCAGGTCTGGGATGGACTCTCGGCTGGATATTCCGGAATCCTCCAAAACGACACACGTGTGGGGCACGACACCAGGAACAAACCAGGAAGCAGGATACGGAAAAAGGAAAAAGGAACTCCAATAGTGTGATTCCACCACTAATTTATTGGGTATGGGGTATAAATAATGGTACAAACAGGGGAATTCACCCAAGCAGTACAGAGCATATACTGATAAAATCAAAAATAAAACAGAGTAAAAGCAGTATAAGGGTCTCAAAATCAGCAAAGCCAGACGCGTTTCGACCAATAGGTCTTCTACTGGGGCATCATTTGCCCCAGTAGAAGACCTATTGGTTGAAACGCGTCGGGATTTGCTGATTTTGAGACCCTTATACTGCTTTTACTCTGTTTTATTTTTGATTTTATCAAAAACCCGTCCTGTTAAACTGCTGTATGGTCTTGGCCACCGTGCTGCAGCTCAGTTTCAGGGTCTTGGTAATCTTCTAATCGCCTAGGCCATCTTTATGTAGCGCAATAATTCTTGTTTTCATATCCTCAGAGAGTTGCCTTGAGGGGACATGTTGACCTTCCAGTGACCAGTATGAGAGAGTGAGAGCAATAACACCAAATTTAACACACCTTTTCCCCATTCACACCTGAGACCTTGTTACACTAATGAGTCACATGACACCGGGGAGGGAAAATGGCTAGTTGGGCCCAATTTGCACATTTTCACTTAGGGATGTACTCACTTTTGTTGCCAGTGGTTTAGACATTAATGGCTGTGTGTTGAGTTATTTTGAGGGGACAGCAAATGTACACTGTTATACAAGCTGTACACTCACTACTTTACATTGTAGCAAAGTGTAAATTCTTAAGTGTTGTCACATGAAAAGATATAATAAAATATTTACAAAAATTTGAGGGGTGTACTCAATTTTGTGAGATACTGTGTGTATATAATATACGTATATATTTACAGTGGATAAAATAAGTATTGAACAAGTCACCATTTTCTAGGTACATATATTTCTAAAGGTACCACATGTCAGTAACAACCCTTGAAATCCATACATAAAAGAAACTAAAACAAATACATTCAAAAATTAAGTTATGTGTAATAAAATGGAATGACACAGGGCAAAAGTATTGAAATACGCTAACTGTAATTTATTTAATACTTCGTATAAAATCCTTTGTTGGTAATGACAGCTTCAAGACTCCTAAGTGTATGGAGAAACTAGTCGCATACATTGCCCAAGTGTGATTTTGGCCCATTTTTTCATACAAACAGTCTTCAGATCTTGAAGATTCCATGGGCCTCTTCTATGAACTCTGAACCTCAGTTCATCCTATAGATTTTCTATTGGATTCCAGTCAAGTGATTGGCTGGGCAATTCTAGCAACTTTATTTTCTTTCTTTGAAACCAATTGAAAGTTTCCTTGGATTTGTGTTTGGGATGATTGTCTTGCTGAAATGTCCACCCTCGTTTCATCTTCATTATCCTGGTAGATGGCAGCAGGTTTTTATCAAGAATGTCTTGGTACATTTTTCCATTCATCCTTCCTTAAATGATATGAAGTTTGCCAGTACTGTATGCTGAAAAACAGCCCCACACCACGATGTTCCCACCTCCAAACTTCACTGGTATGTTTTTTTTGAGGTGATGTGCAGTGCCATTTGACCTCCAAACATTGTGTGTATTATGGCAGCCAAAGAGTTCAATTTTGGTCTCATCTGACCAGACTATATTCCCTCAGTATTTCACAGGCTTGTCTACATGTTGTGCAGCAAAATTTAAATGAGCTTCAACATGCTTTTTCTTCAGCAATAGAGCCTTGTGGGGTGAGTGTGTATACAGGCCATGGTGGTTGAGTGCATTACTTATTGTTTTCTTTGAAACAATTGTACCTGCCAATTCCAGATCTTTCTGAAGCTCTTCACAAGTGGTCCTTGGCTCTTGGACAACTCTTTTGATAATTCTTTTCACTCCTCTGTCAGAAATCTTGCGAGGAGCACCTGGTTGTGGCCGGTTTATGCTGAAATTATGTTCTTTCCACTTCCAGATTATGGCCCCAGCAGTGCTCACTGGAACATTCAGAAGTTTAGAAATCCTTCTGTTTTGCAACAATAAGGTTGCAAAGGTCTTGAGAGAACTCTTAGCTTTTACACATCATGAGGTGTTTCTTTCGTGACACCTTGGTAATGAATCTGAACCAGCGGATATTAATTTGCACTGACAAGGGGCAGGATTGCTTTCCAATTACTGATAGATTTCAGCTGGTGTCTTGGCTTTTCCATGCCTTTTTACACCTTCCTTTTTTCATGCGCTCAATACTTTTCCCTCATGTCATTACATTTTATTATATATAACTTAATTTCTGAACGTATTTGTTTTGGTATCTTTGTATGTATGTTTTGAATGAGTTGTTACCTGTGGTGAGAATTTAATGTCAATAGCACCTTTTTTAGAAATATATTTACCTAGAAATACAATGTTCAATACATTATATATATATATATATATATATATATATATATATATATATGTTTTTCTTTCCCTACTACCGCCATGCTTTACAATGTCATAAAGGTTAAAACTGATTTTATAAATGGGAAAAACAGTCACAGAAATACACACACTGTAGCTATTGTAACTTCAATTCATATGGTAAAAGATAGTGCATCATTCATTTAATAGGCATAAGATATTATTTTCTGGCTAGAATGCTCAATGGCTGAGTGCTTTAATTTTATTGCAAACCCCTTACATAATTGTAAGTGGAAGCTGTAATGTTAAGCATAATACTACTAATTTCTTTAATGATTTCTGCTAATGCATTTCCCTCTGATTAAAGGCGCATTAAACTCATAAGTAACACTGCGGTCAATGTCTGTCTCAATTGAAACAGAACAAAATGACTATCCTAGAAACCTTTGCCACAGTGATAGGATGCAACCTTAGCTGTTGGTGAGTGCTGTGCGAAGATTCCAGGGACCTCTGACCTTGCCATATGATATGATAAGTGCTGGGATTCCAGTCCCTGATTCAATCACCGGGGTGACACAACTCCTTGGTTTCCTAAATCCCACTATCATTTCATCCTATATTCTACAAGCAATTTATTTTTAGCTTCCTTTCATTCTTCACCGTAATGCCTTTATTTCAAGATTGCTTGGCTCCGCATAGAACTTCCCTTTCCAAATCTGATTTGTATTGACAGAATTTCTAAAGCTTTGGCTGCAAGATTTCCTTTTTTCCAGCATTGTTTGTCCTACTTACAAACACTAAAGTCTTCTCTGTACAGATCATTTTATTCAGGCAGTTTATGGAATCACAGCAATAGCATAGTATATTTAGGGCTAATGTTAAAACATATACAGCAGCTAACACAGACTATAAGAGGATCCCTGGGGAGAAGACAAGTTTGGTATTCCCATTTGGTGTTCATTTTTTCTCCACATGTTCAAATAGAAGGCTACCTAGCTGTGCTGGAAGAACATGTTGGACAGGCAATAATTATCAGAGATAAGTGACATTTTAGAAATCACGTCCATCATATACTCAACTGATCTTTCCCACTATTCAAGGACTTCCAAATTAGTTAGCCAAACTAAAAACAGTCATTAGCAGGTTGCTTTTTTACATTTTTTACTTCATTAAAGACCCGGTTCCCTAGTACTATGATGACTCAAACACTATACGTACTATACATACGTTTGGGGACACTTGGCCATCAAGCCTATATGTTTGTTGGACATCTTTTTTCATAATATGGAATTGTCCCCCTACCCTTGGCAGCTATGACAATCTCCACATTCTAGCCATTCCACGAGATTGTGGAGTGTATCTGTGGAAATTTTTGCCCTTTCAGCCAAAGGAGCGTTTATAAAGTGAGATTGACACAAAAAGAATAAGAGGACATCTCAACAGTGAGGGAAATGTCCCTCTTAAGCAGTTGGTACTGCACCTGGTGTCCCCATTGGATGATTTCTCCTCAGCTCATGTTCTGCTAGAAAATCTTACATTTGGGATTCCCGATCACTTTCTGTCTTTGTAGCAATGTTTACCATGACAAATAGTGAGGGTAAATCTCCCCAGCAGGAACACAGACAGCAGTAAAATTTTGACTTTCCTACTCTTTCCAAAAAAAATAGTTTGACTAAACACACATTTAGTCCTTTAGTGACAATGGTTGTTTTTGCATTTTTTGCACACGCTTAAAAAATAATTTTAGCCCGAAAGATCAGTTAAAGCCCTCAAATATTATATTGTTTCTGAACACAGACATCAAGGAGAATAAAAAGTGGCTGTACAAATTTTTATTGTCACACAATATTTGCCAACCATTTATCAAGTTCAAAATTTCAGTAAAAATATACTAAAACTAGTTTTAGGATACGCGAACACAATATATTTAATTTTTTTTTGTAAAATATAAAAGATGAAGTTGGGACAAGTAAATAAATACCCAACATGTCAAACTTTCAATTTGTGCGTGCCTGAAAATGTTTTATTCCATCATCAGTTTAGAGTTAACCATGAATAACAGGTCTAGAATTATAACTCTCATGTGTGTAGCAATATGTAACATGGGTGCCACAAGCATTGTTTTCATGAGTATTCACCCCTAACAGGTGTTTTTACGTTCGTGTGTGCATGTACGTGGAGTGGGGCAGACTAAAACGTCTTCATTTATATCACATAGGGGACAAAAAGTCCCCTATGTGATATCATGTTTTTAGCCAGGTTCTCCCTACTGAAACATCAGGGGTCTGTTAGATGGTCCCATGCAGAGCCCTGTGATTGGTCCCGCCTCCTGGGACCTGTGACATGTCCTAAAGGTTGTGGGCCAAGTGTTGTCAAAACAAAGTACCCATTACCCCTCCAAAAAAGTTGAAGGAGGGGGAGAGGAGGAGGAAGAGCAGAATTTCCCTTTTAGGGTGAAGTTCCACTTTAAAGTACTTGTCAGCACTGCTTTAAACGCTTTTTGAAAAGGCCACTTCCTCGTCTGCACAGTGCATGCAGATTTAACTTCAAATAATTAATTTGGACATTATATTTGCGAGATATGATATAAATATTGTACAGATTTTGGACAGAGAATCTCATCCTTATTAATGGGAGACAGACTCTTATTTTCTGACACATAATCTAAAAATGATACAGATTTTCTGCACAGAATGTAAATAATGCTCATCAGATGCAATTTGAGAGGAGGAAATCTGTAAACCCAAAAATTACATGCTATTCTCCCTGGGACAAAGGAGAAAAATGTTTTTAGAATTTATATGCATGCATTTCAAAGCATGTTTTATAGCCCAGATTTTCAGTAGATAAAGAATGAGGCTGGGTGGTTTTCACATAAGGAATCACTGTTAGGCCACACTTTTTTTTGCCCAATGCAGTAATTACCCAGCTCCATAACAGAGCACATTTTGTATGTCGCTGCCTACTTCTGTGTTTCGGGTGAGTGCATGCATGCCCCCCGCCCAGCCAGTACCCGCTGTGATTACACACAGTCACCGGTGTATCATGGCTGGGACCTACTAATCGGCTGTGTGCAATCACAGCCCAGAGCTAGGGATGAGCCGAACACCCCCGGGTTCGGTTCGCACCAGAACCTTTGAACGGACCGAAAGTTTGCGCGAATTTTCGAACCCTATACGTTATAATGGACGCGAACGTTCGAAATCAAAAGTGCTAATTACAACGGCCAATATGCATGTTAATGTCATAAAACAGGTTTGGGGACCCGGGTCCTGCCCCAGGGGACATATATCAATGCAAAAAGAACTTTTAAAAACTAACGTTTTTTCGGGAGCAGTCATTTTAATGATGCATAAAGTGAAAAAAAAAAAAAAGTGAAATTTTCCTTTAAATATGGTCCCTGGGGGGTGTCTAAAGTATGCCTGTGAAGTGGCATGTGTTTCCCGTGTTTAGAACTGTCCTTGCACAAAATGACATTTGTAAAGGAAAAAAAGAAGCCATTTAAAACCACTTGCGGCTTTAGGTTTGTTCTTAAGTAGAATCTGAACAGGTACATTATGAAGTGTAGCTCCATCCCCAAAAAATCTATTTTTAAGCTTTTTGGAGAACATAGGGAGGGGTTATGACCCCTGTAACATTTGCTGTCTTTGCACATCTGTTCAGAACATGTCACCTCACTTTCCGTCCCAATGACAAATGTTTTTGGAAAAAGTGGGGTTTTAATTGAAACAAGGATTGGTGATAAAGTATCAGTAGAGAGGAGATACCTTTTTCCCAAATTAAATCTAACAGGATAGAATTTCCCTTCCTAGGGGTAGATTTCCTCTCACTTCCTGTTTTCTCTTTCCATTTGCAAGTAGGAGTCGTTTGTAAGTTGGATGTTTGAAAGTAGGGGCCTGGCGTATATACTCTGCAGAAATTTGCCCTATTAGATGTTGGTGTAGCCACAAGACTGGTGGGCACAGGAATGGGCCCTGCTGTGAGTTAATAGATCAAGATTTGTAATTGCATGCACCTGTTGAACAGGGCAGAAAAATTGGGGGGTGGGGGTGGGGGTGGTGGACGGTGTTGCCACAAGACTGTAAGCTCTCACAGTTACTCTTGGTGGGCGCAGGAATGGGCCCTGCTGTGAGTTATTAGATCAAGATTTGTAATTGCAAGCACCTGATGAACAGGGCAGAAAATTTGGGCCTTTGGCGGTGGTGGTGGACGGTGTTGCCACAAGACTGTAAGCTCTCACAGTTACTCTTGGTGGGCGCAGGAATGGGCCCTGCTGTGAGTTATTAGATCAAGATTTGTAATTGCAAGCACCTGATGAACAGGGCAGAAAAATTGGGCCTTTGGCGGTGGTGGTGGACGGTGTTGCCACAAGACTGTAGGCCCTCATAGTTACTCTTGGTGGGCGCAGGAATGGGCCCTGCTGTGAGTTATTAGATCAAGATTTGTAATTGCAAGCACCTGATGAACAGGGCAGAAAAATTGGGCCTTTGGTGGTGGTGGACGGTGTTGCCACAAGACTGTAGGCCCTCATAGTTACTCTTGGTGGGCGCAGGAATGGGCCCTGCTGTGAACTATTAGATCAAGATTTGTAATTACCCGCCCCTGTTAAACAGGGGCTGAAAAATTGTGCCTTAGGCACTGGTGCTGGTGCCACAACACTGCAACCCCTCACAGATACTGTACTTGGAGCACAGCAGTCACACGTGTTGCGAAGCATTTTTTTAAAAAATTGTAAGTACACGCCCCTGTTAAACAGGGGCTGAAAAATTGTGCCTTAGGCACTGGTGCTGGTGCCACAACACTGCAACCCCTCACAGATACTGTACTTGGAGCACAGCAGTCACACGTGTTGCGAAGCATTTTTTTAAAAAATTGTAAGTACACGCCCCTGTTAAACAGGGGCTGAAAAATTGTGCCTTAGGCACTGGTGCTGGTGCCACAACACTGCAACCCCTCACAGATACTGTACTTGGAGCACAGCAGTCACACGTGTTGCGAAGCATTTTTTTTAAAAATTTGTAAGTACACGCCCCTGTTAAACAGGGGCTGAAAAATTGTGCCTTAGGCACTGGTGCTGGTGCCACAACACTGCAACCCCTCACAGATACTGTACTTGGAGCACAGCAGTCACACGTGTTGCGAAGCATTTTTTTATAAAAATTGTATGTACACGCCCCTGTTAAACAGGGGCTGAAAAATTGTGCCTTAGGCACTGGTGTGGTGGCATGGATCATTGAGGAGGAGGAAGAGGATAGTCAGTGAACATAAGAGGACAGTCACTCAGCATCAGCATAGGCAGTCTTGAAGGGATGTGACATTAAAAATTATTCGGTTATATCCGCCTCAGGTGCCTGGTAGCTGGTGGTGATCCAAGACTGATTCATTTTGATGAAGGTCAGTCGATCAACCGAGGCGGTGGACAGGCGCACCCTATGATCGGTGACAAATCCTCCAGCAGCACTGAATGTGCGTTCGGAAAGAACGCTGGAGGCAGGACAGGCCAGTAGCTCAATTGCATACTGTGCAAGCTCTGGCCAGTGATCCATCCTCAGGACCCAAGTAAGCCAGAGGATTTTCGGTGGGAAAGGTGTCCAAGTCTGACCTTGCCCCAAGGTATTCCTGCACCATGTATATCAGACGCTGGCGATGGTTGCTGGAACCGATCATACCTTGGGGCTGCGGACTAAAAAATTGTCTGAACGCATCGGTCAGACGTCCACCTTCCCCACCGCTCCTTCTGCTACTGACTGAAGCCTCAGCAACTCGTCGCCCAGGACCAGGAGTTTGTAACCTCCCAGTTTCTGGGAACGCGTTGCACAGACCTTTCTGCAAGGCCTCCCTGAGATGTCTCCTCTGCTCCCTCTGCGACGGCAAGATAAGGTCCGCAACCTTACCCTTGTACCGCGGATCAAGGAGAGTGACCAGCCAGTAATGGTCCCTCTCCTTGATCCGAAGAACACGAGGATCCTTCCGCAGGCTTTGCAGGATCAGGGAGGCCATGCAGCGTAGGTTAGCTGAGGCATTCGGTCCGGAGTCTTCTGGGTCACTGAGGATGACATGATCGCCAGCCACCTCCTCCCAGCCACGTACAAGTCCACTGGTTTGTTGGGACTGTACATCATCCCTAAAAGACTGCTGCTGCTGATGTGCCAGGCTCCACCTCCATGCTCACACAATCCTCCTCCTCCTCCTCCTCCTCCTCCTCATCCTCTTCCTGTGTGATGGGTGGGACAGAAGGAACACTGTCCGGATAAAGGGGGCCTTGAGAGGCAAGGAAGTCCTCCTCTTCCTGCCTCTGTTCTGCCTCAAGTGCCCTGTCCATTATCCCACGCAGCGTATGCTCCAACAAGTGGACAAGAGGGACAGTGTCACTGATGCATGCACTGTCACTGCTCACCATCCTCGTGGCCTCCTCAAATGGTGAGAGGACAGTGCATGCATCCCTGATCATGCTCCACTGACGTGGGGAAAAAAAACCAAGCTCCCCTGACCCTGTCCTGGTGCCGTAGTCGCAAAGGTACTCATTGATGGCCCTCTGCTGCGTGTGCAGTCGCTGCAGCATGGCCAACGTTGAGTTCCACCTGGTGGGCATGTCACATATTAGGCGGTTCTTGGGCAGGTTCAGCTCCTTTTGCAGCTCAGTCAGCCGAGCACTGGCATTATAAGATCGGCGGAAATGCACACAGACTTTCCTGGCCTGCCTCAGGACATCCTGTAAGCCTGGGAACCTGCCCAAGAACCGCTGCACCACCAGGTTGAGGACGTGAGCCATGCAGGGCACATGGGTGAGCTGCCCCTGTCACAGGGCGGAGAGGAGGTTGGTGCCATTGTCAGAAACGACCATTCCTGGCTTAAGCTGACGTGGCGTCAACCACCTCTCGGCCTGCCCCTGCAGAGCTGCCAGAACCTCTGGCCCAGTGTGGCTCCTGTCCCCCAAACACACCAGCGCAAGCACGGCATGGCATCTTTTTGCCTGCGTACTTGCGTAGCCCCTTGTACGCCTACGGAGCACCGCTGGTTCCAAGGACAGAGCACTGGAGGAAGAAGAAGAGGAGGGGGTGGAGGAGAGAGGTGTGTCACAACCAGTAGCAGTAGTAGCGTTTTGGAGGCGTGGTGGCGGAACAACCTCCAACACTACTGCACCTTGTCCTGCATCCCTCCCAGCTGCCAATAGAGTGACCCAATGGGCCGTGAAAGAAAGGTACCGTCCCTGTCCATGCCTGCTGGACCATGAGTCAGCGGTAATATGCACCTTACCGCTGACCGCCCTGTCCAGCGAGGCATGGACATTGCCTTCCACATGCCGGTAGAGAGACGGAATCGCCTTCCGTGAGAAAAAGTGGCGTTTGGGAACCTGCCACTGAGGAACCGCACATTGAACAAACTCACGGAAGGGGGCCGAGTCTACCAACTGAAAAGGCAGCAGTTGAAGTGCTAGCAATTTAGCCAAGCTAGCATTCAACCGCTGGGCATGTGGATGGCTGGGAGTGTACTTCTTTCTACGGTCCAGCAGCTGTGGCAGGGAAATTTGCCTGCTGCAATCGGACGTCGGTGTACTGCAAGTACTTGGTTGTGACACACCTAATTCTACACCTTCAGTCCTCTCAGAGCAGCTTTCAGAGAGGACTGAAGGTGTAGTGGGGATGGAGATCCCAGCTGATGAGGAGCAAGGAGAGGTCCGCTTAGTTCTTTGGTGTGGGTCTTTTATGTGTGCCTGCCAACGAGCTGCATGGCAGGTCGACATATGTCTGGTCATGCTTGTGGTGCCCAAGCGGCTGATGTTTTGGCCACGCGAGATTCGCTTGAGACAAATATTGCAAATAGCAGTGGTGCGATCTGATGCACTCGTCTCAAAAAAGGCCCACACCAAAGAACTTTTCTGATAGCGTGCAGAGGCAGCGCCCTGCACAGGCGGAGCTCTGCGGTGTTGTACAGTTGCTGTGCTGGCCTCTACCTGGCCTCCAGGGGGCATCCTGCCTCGTTGGACATGTGACGCCGCATCCTCCTCCTCCTCGTCCTCCTCCTCGTCCTCCTCCTCATCCTCTCTCCCTTCAGGCACCCACGTGGAGTCAGTGACCTCATCATCCCCTCCCTCTTCACCACTAGAGCAAACCTGGCAGTAAGCTGCAGCTGGTGGAACAGTACTGCCAGATTCCTCAAGCTGGGTATCATCATCCGAGCCTTCGAATCGTTGGGCATCCTCCTGGAGCATGTACCCAACACTGTGCTCAAAGAGTTCGGGGGACTCCTCAGGAGGACATGGTGGGTCTAGGGAAGGGGTGGCTGATGATGCCATTGAGTACGCGTTGGCAGCTGCTCTGCCAGTACCCTGAGCCTGGGTGAGAGAGGATGAGGAGGATGAGGAGGGCTTGGTCATCCATTCTACCAAGCCTTCAGCATGATGCGGCTCCACATGTCCAGCTGCCGAAAACAAAGACGCGCGTGTCCCATGGCCACGTGCTGATGACGATGCACGACCACGTCCACGGCCACGGCCACGTCCACTAGAAACAGAGCTTGCCTGCCCTGTGTTCTTGGCTCTGCACGCTCTGCCTCCCCTTGGCGGTCTTCCAGCCATTGTAGTCGGTAGTCCTGTGGGTGCTGCTGAGAAGAATATATAGGAGCTCTGTGTGATGCCACTAACACACTAGAAGTCCTAAGGGTGCTTCTGCAAAGAAAATATAGGAGCTCTGTGTGATGCCACTAACACACTAGAAGTCCTGTGGGTGCTGCTGAGAAGACAATATAGGAGCTCTGTGTGATGCCACTAACACACTAGAAGTCCTATGGGTGCTTCTGCAATGAAAATAGAGGAGCTCTGTGTGATGCCACTAACACACTAGAAGTCCTGTGGGTGCTGCTGAGAAGACAATATAGGAGCTCTGTGTGATGCCACTAACACACTAGAAGTCCTATGGGTGCTTCTGCAAAGAAAATAGAGGAGCTCTGTGTGATGCCACTAACACACTAGAAGTCCTGTGGGTGCTGCTGAGAAGACAATATAGGAGCTCTGTGTGATGCCACTAACACACTAGAAGTCCTATGGGTGCTTCTGCAAAGAAAATAGAGGAGCTCTGTGTGATGCCACTAACACACTAGAAGTCCTGTGGGTGCTGCTGAGAAGACAATATAGGAGCTCTGTGTGATGCCACTAACACACTAGAAGTCCTATGGGTGCTTCTGCAAAGAAAATAGAGGAGCTCTGTGTGATGCCACTAACACACTAGAAGTCCTGTGGGTGCTGCTGAGAAGACAATATAGGAGCTCTGTGTGATGCCACTAACACACTAGAAGTCCTATGGGTGCTTCTGCAAAGAAAATAGAGGAGCTCTGTGTGATGCCACTAACACACTAGAAGTCCTGTGGGTGCTGCTGAGAAGACAATATAGGAGCTCTGTGTGATGCCACTAACACACTAGAAGTCCTATGGGTGCTTCTGCAAAGAAAATAGAGGAGCTCTGTGTGATGCCACTAACACACTAGAAGTCCTGTGGGTGCTGCTGAGAAGACAATATAGGAGCTCTGTGTGATGCCACTAACACACTAGAAGTCCTATGGGTGCTTCTGCAAAGAAAATAGAGGAGCTCTGTGTGATGCCACTAACACACTAGAAGTCCTGTGGGTGCTGCTGAGAAGACAATATAGGAGCTCTGTGTGATGCCACTAACACACTAGAAGTCCTATGGGTGCTTCTGCAAAGAAAATAGAGGAGCTCTGTGTGATGCCACTAACACACTAGAAGTCCTGTGGGTGCTGCTGAGAAGAAAATATAGGAGCTCTGTGTGATGCCACTAACACACTAGAAGTCCTATGGGTGCTTCTGCAAAGAAAATAGAGGATCTCTGTGTGATGGGACTAACACACTTCAAGTCCTATAGGTGCTTCTGGGAAGAAAATGTAGGTCTGTGTGATGGGACTAACACACTTCAAGTCCTATAGGTGCTTCTGGGAACAAAATATATGATCTCTGTGTGATGGGACTAACACACTTCAAGTCCTATAGGTGCTTCTGGGAAGAAAATGTAGGTCTGTGTGATGGGACTAACACACTTCAAGTCCTATAGGTGCTTCTGGGAACAAAATATATGATCTCTGTGTGATGGGACTAACACACTTCAAGTCCTATAGGTGCTTCTGGGAAGAAAATGTAGGTCTGTGTGATGGGACTAACACACTTCAAGTCCTATAGGTGCTTCTGGGAACAAAATATAGGATCTCTGTGTGATGGGACTAACACACTTCAAGTCCTATAGGTGCTTCTGGGAACAAAATATAGGATCTCTGTGTGATGGGACTAACACACTTCAAGTCCTATAGGTGCTTCTGGGAACAAAATATAGGATCTCTGTGTGATGGGACTAACACACTTCAAGTCCTATAGGTGCTTCTGGGAACAAAATATATGATCTCTGTGTGATGGGACTAACACACTTCAAGTCCTATAGGTGCTTCTGGGAACAAAATATAGGATCTCTGTGTGATGGAACTAACACACTTCAAGTCCTATAGGTGCTTCTGGGAACAAAATATAGGATCTCTGTGTGATGGGACTAACACACTTCAAGTCCTATAGGTGCTTCTGGGAAGAAAATATAGGATCTCTGTGTGATGGGACTAACACACTTCAAGTCCTATAGGTGCTTCTGGGAACAAAATATAGGATCTCTGTGTGATGGGACTAACACACTTCAAGTCCTATAGGTGCTTCTGGGAACAAAATATAGGATCTCTGTGTGATGGGACTAACACACTTCAAGTCCTATAGGTGCTTCTGGGAACAAAATATATGATCTCTGTGTGATGGGACTAACACACTTCAAGTCCTATAGGTGCTTCTGGGAACAAAATATAGGATCTCTGTGTGATGGAACTAACACACTTCAAGTCCTATAGGTGCTTCTGGGAACAAAATATAGGATCTCTGTGTGATGGGACTAACACACTTCAAGTCCTATAGGTGCTTCTGGGAAGAAAATGTAGGTCTGTGTGATGGGACTAACACACTTCAAGTCCTATAGGTGCTTCTGGGAACAAAATATAGGATCTCTGTGTGATGGGACTAACACACTTCAAGTCCTATGGGTGCTTCTGGGAAGAAAATATAGGTCTGTGTGATGGGACTAACACACTTCAAGTCCTATAAGTGCTTCTGGGAAGAAAATGTAGGTCTGTGTGATGGGACTAACACACTTCAAGTCCTATAGGTGCTTCTGGGAACAAAATATATGATCTCTGTGTGATGGGACTAACACACTTCAAGTCCTATAGGTGCTTCTGGGAAGAAAATATAGGTCTGTGTGATGGGACTAACACACTTCAAGTCCTATAGGTGCCTCTGGGAACAAAATATATGATCTCTGTGTGATGGGACTAACACACTTCAAGTCCTATGGGTGCTTCTGGGAAGAAAATATAGGTCTGTGTGATGGGACTAACACACTTCAAGTCCTATAGGTGCTTCTGGGAACAAAATATATGATCTCTGTGTGATGGGACTAACACACTTCAAGTCCTATAGGTGCTTCTGGGAAGAAAATGTAGGTCTGTGTGATGGGACTAACACACTTCAAGTCCTATAGGTGCTTCTGGGAACAAAATATAGGATCTCTGTGTGATGGGACTAACACACTTCAAGTCCTATGGGTGCTTCTGGGAAGAAAATATAGGTCTGTGTGATGGGACTAACACACTTCAAGTCCTATAGGTGCTTCTGGGAAGAAAATGTAGGTCTGTGTGATGGGACTAACACACTTCAAGTCCTATAGGTGCTTCTGGGAACAAAATATATGATCTCTGTGTGATGGGACTAACACACTTCAAGTCCTATAGGTGCTTCTGGGAAGAAAATATAGGTCTGTGTGATGGGACTAACACACTTCAAGTCCTATAGGTGCCTCTGGGAACAAAATATATGATCTCTGTGTGATGGGACTAACACACTTCAAGTCCTATGGGTGCTTCTGGGAAGAAAATATAGGTCTGTGTGATGGGACTAACACACTTCAAGTCCTATGGGTGCTTCTGGGAAGAAAATATAGGATCTGTGTGTGATGGGACTAACACACTTCAAGTCCTATAGGTGCTTCTGGGAAGAAAATATAGGTCTGTGTGATGGGACTAACACACTTCAAGTCCTATAGGTGCTTCTGGGAACAAAATATATGATCTCTGTGTGATGGGACTAACACACTTCAAGTCCTATAGGTGCTTCTGGGAAGAAAATATAGGTCTGTGTGATGGGACTAACACACTTCAAGTCCTATAGGTGCCTCTGGGAACAAAATATATGATCTCTGTGTGATGGGACTAACACACTTCAAGTCCTATGGGTGCTTCTGGGAAGAAAATATAGGTCTGTGTGATGGGACTAACACACTTCAAGTCCTATAGGTGCTTCTGGGAACAAAATATATGATCTCTGTGTGATGGGACTAACACACTTCAAGTCCTATAGGTGCTTCTGGGAAGAAAATGTAGGTCTGTGTGATGGGACTAACACACTTCAAGTCCTATAGGTGCTTCTGGGAACAAAATATATGATCTCTGTGTGATGGGACTAACACACTTCAAGTCCTATAGGTGCTTCTGGGAAGAAAATATAGGTCTGTGTGATGGGACTAACACACTTCAAGTCCTATAGGTGCCTCTGGGAACAAAATATATGATCTCTGTGTGATGGGACTAACACACTTCAAGTCCTATAGGTGCTTCTGGGAAGAAAATGTAGGTCTGTGTGATGGGACTAACACACTTCAAGTCCTATAGGTGCTTCTGGGAACAAAATATATGATCTCTGTGTGATGGGACTAACACACTTCAAGTCCTATAGGTGCTTCTGGGAAGAAAATATAGGTCTGTGTGATGGGACTAACACACTTCAAGTCCTATAGGTGCTTCTGGGAACAAAATATAGGAGCTCTGCCTGCCTGCCTGCCACGAACACACTACAAGTCCTATAGGTGCTTCTGGGAACAAAATATAGGAGCTCTGCCTGCCTGCCATGAACACACTACAAGTCCTATAGGTGCTTCTGGGAACAAAATATAGGAGCTCTGCCTGCCTGCCACGAACACACTACAAGTCCTATAGGTGCTTCTGGGAACAAAATATAGGAGCTCTGCCTGCCTGCCACGAACACACTACAAGTCCTATAGTTGCTTCTGGGAACAAAATATAGGACCTCTGCCTGCCTGCCACGAACACACTACAAGTCCTATAGGTGCTTCTGGGAACAAAATACAGGAGCTCTGTTTGCTGCCAGTGCCTGCCTGCCACGAACACACTACAAGCCCCTCTTTCTAAATCAATCTTTCTAAATGAATCTATCTAACTCAATCTCTCTAAGTAAATCTCTCTAACTAACTAAATCCAGCAGAGTGACACAGAACGATCCTGCTCTATCTACGCCGGAACAGCATGTGACCGGCGCAGACGGCGTGGCGGCCTTTTATAAGAGGGGGCGTGTACTAAAGCCCCTGAGCTGTAATTGGCTACAGGCGTCCTGCCTGTAGCCAATTATGGCTCTTCGAGTTTCCGGCGCTGTGATTGGCCAAGCATGCGGGGTCACAGTGCATGCTTGGCCAATCATCAGCCAGCAATGCACTGCGCCGGCCGCGCCGGCCGCAATGCATTGCGGGGCCGCTCGCATCACACGAATGTGATGCGAACGGCCCAAATAGTTCTGGGCTCGCCGATCGAGCGAACGCCCGGTGCTCGATGCGAACATGGGTTCGCATCGAGCACCGGGCCCATCCCTACCCAGAGCTCTTGTGTTGGTAAACAACACAGAGCTCTGTACAGAGGAAGTGACCGAAATGGAAAGATCTCTTAGTAAATCAGCACACTGTACACACAATACACATAGTTAGGCATGTATTTAATCCCTTCTCAGCCAGTGGCATTAGTACAGTGACAGTGTAAAGTATTATCACTTATCCCTGTATTAATGTCACTGGTGATGTCAGTGGCAGTTAGTCAGTACCCCCCCCCCCCCCTCCCAGTGCCAGTTAGTGTTAGATTGCCCACAGTCCCATTATACGTCCTTGATCGCCGCCATTATTAGTTAAACAAAAAAAAAATCCAATATATATACAGTATACCATAGTTTGTAGCTGATATTACTTTAAAGCAAAACTAATAAATATATACTTAATGGGATTTTCTTTAATCAAAAACATGTAGCAGAATACATTTTGGCCAAAATGTATGAAGAAATTCGATATTTTCATTTTCTTTTTATTGGATATGTTTTATATCAGAAAGTAAAAAGTGTTATGGCCTAACTTTCTGTTTAGATCAAAGACATATAAAAAGTAGTGGATACCATCATCCGTATGATATAGAGAAATATTGTTTGGGGGGAACCTGGTCTCCACCCAGGACCCTCCAAAGGGGGGGGAGCTGTCGGACTATCGCGGTACAGTAAATAGTGTTAAATATGATTCATGAACCAATATATATAAAATATAACATTTTATTATTGTTCTTCGTACAGAATAAATTGAACAATCATTAAAAACAAATGTACAGTAAGTATTTCAACTAGTTTCGCTAAACAGCTTCATCAGGAAATACAAATGTTTTACATCTGAAAAAGAGAGGAAGGAAAAAATAATTTTACAAAGAACATTGGTATCAAAGGTTGCTGCATCAAGGTTCAGCAGCATTCTTTCATTGGTCATATAAAGGAGGGGGTATATATTGATATATGATGAGCGAACTCTTACCCCATCGAGATGCACCTATGGAGGCACGGACACGTCCAGCAGAGCCTTACGTGGTGACTGGGGAGGGACCTAGTGGGGCCACCAGGTCAATCTAGAGTACCTGAAGATAATATCCATAATGTATCAGACGGGAGGTAATTATCGAAGGGGTATATCTCACCCGAAAGTGATGTAGGATACTGACATGGTGTTATGAAGTAACGCCCTGTGCAGGGTGGATCTACCACAGGTAAGGATCAGGGGTCATGCAAGAACTAAGTGCCATACTAATCGTGAAATGGAAGGTAAGGCCGGAGAAGGGGACGGGGAGGGGAGGGGGGGGAAGGGGGGGGTAAAAAAAGAAGGACGGGGGGAAAGGAAGTGAAAGGATAGGGAAGTTGGAGGAAAGGGGGAAGGGGAGGACTGGGTCGTATGGTGCATATGGACATCTGGGATGTGGGTGGGGGGGAGAGGAAAGGGGGGGGGAGGGGTGGGGAGGGGTTGGTGGGGAAGATGGGGGAGGGAGGGGATGGGGTTGGGGAAGAGGTGAACTGAAAAGGGGGGAAAGGTGGAGAAAGGAAAGAAAGTGGGGGGGGAAGAGGAAAGGGGGGGGGGAGGGGAAAGAAATGGGAGGGTGGGTGTGTGGGGGCTGGAGAGGCAGGTGAAGGAGCCAGGGCTGGACTGACTGGGGGTGAGGGAAAGGAGAGAAGGGGAAGGGGAGGGGGGGGGGAGGGGGAAGGGGGAGGGAAGGGGGAGTGCGGAGAGGGAGGGAGGGGGGCAAGGGAGGGGGTGGGGGGGGGGGAGGAGGGGAAACGGGAAAGGGGGTTGAATAGGGGTGTGGTGACAAATGGGGATATGCTCAAAGTGAAAAAATAGTTCAAGTGTAAGAGGGTGAATCCCAAAACTAAAAAGGGGTGGTGATACCTATTCAGAGGTTAACCGGTGTCCCTGGTTAATAATGGTGGTCTACTGGAAGCAAGATAGCACTTGTGAGGATCACAGTGTGAGAAAAAGAGTGTATGCCCAAAATATGTGAAGTGAACAAAAGATATAATGTGTGAAGTGAGCCACCAGGGAAGAAAAAACAGGATGGAATGTGAGGTACAGAACCGTGTTGGTTAATAAGGGGATCAGTGTCATGCAGAGGAACAACCTATGGGCCATTTACCTGGGAGCTGGTGAAATGGTGCATACAATCTAGAACGTAGGCGTCCTGTCACAAAGATGGTATTGACAGTGAGCCTCGCTTGCCGGGATGTCACTTGGAACGACTACGGGGTATATGAGTATCCAGGTATGAGGCCAGTATATTCACATGGACTGCAGGTAGCAATATTGACCTGGAGAGTAAGAAATGAAGGGAGGTATGGGTGGGGGGGTATGGGGGTGTAAGGGGGTAAGAGGATGAAGGGACCGATAACAGCTACAAGCCCCCCGTCCCCCTCCCTTCCACCTATAGCTAATATGGGTATCTTACCGTGTGAGTCTTCCAAGTGTGTCTTTCCCGGGAGGTGATGAGACCTGCTGGCTAAGCGGCGCTGGCCGCTTTTAAAGGCCCTCCAACCTCGGCGCCAGCGCCGGCGTGCTGCCTGGCGCATAGCGTCATGAGGTCAAGGGTCCCACAGCGCGTGGAAAACATGGCCGCGCACGGCCATGTTCCGGCGGCCCCGGATGCGCGTGCGCGAGTCACAACGGACCGCGCCGGCGCAGTACAAAGGCCGGCGAGTGAAGCGCGCGCATGATACCGGGCACACGCACTGTGCTCATGCCCCATGGCCCGGGAGAACCTTAGCCAAGGCATGTGCAAGGACCTAACACGGAGTACATCCGTCCTAAATAATGGGCGGGGACTCCGTGCCGTCCCAGGGGCCCTACCAATCGCCCGAAAGGTGTAGTGGGCACATCCATGCATCCAAGGCATCTCGAGGGGGAAGGAAAAGCGGCACACAAGGCTACTTCAAAGTAGAGCTGCTCATCAAACCAATTATTCAGTAAAAAAGGCATAGTACATGGTACGTTGACATATATAGTTACAGTCAAGTGTAGAGACATAGTAGTGCATTGACATATGTTGCTATGACATCGTTGCAGGAAAAAAGACATATTGTGGTTCTGACATATAATGATGGATAGTCCGGAGTGTGTCCGGTCATATTCTTCAGGAAGCAGACATCCTTAGTTGAAAAACTAGAACGACATAATACTCAAGACAGGGGAGTATGAGCACCAAATTCCAGAGTACAATACAGTCAGTTTAACATAATATACATAAACAAAGTATACATAACAACATCTTGGCTGCGATGGTATATGCAAGGACACAATATACATGTTTCATATGTAGTACATGATCAGATAATATCATGTAGGCAAGATGGTGGGGGATTCCAAGGCAGGGGGTCACTTATGGGGGCATTGGTTAAAGAAATGGTTTGAAAGAATTGACCTCATTTAGGCACGGGGGCACCATGGCATCGAGTCTTTCGATCCACAAGGCCTCTTTTTGAAGTAGAATTTTATCGCGGTTACCCCCTCTAATATCGGGGGGTACCACCTCCAGTGCTGCAAATTTGACTGCCTGGAGGTTAAATCTGTGATATAGGCCAATATGGCGGCCAATGGTGGTAAGTTTGCCATTAGTCGTGTAATAGATATGGTCCCCGACCCTCTGCCTTAGTTCCCTCACCGTCTTGCCCACATAGAACGCCCCACAATCACAAGACATGAGGTATATAACCCCTGTAGTGTCACATCTAGCTGAGAAGTGTGGGGTGTATGTTTCCCCATTAGGTAGCAGAAGATTCACACTAATGGGTATCCACGGGCAGAAGGGACACTGTCCACACGGGGCTGTGCCCCTATGCTGATGGGCAGTTCTTCTCGCCGGTTCATAGTGGCTACTTGTGAGGCTATCTCTTAGGGAGCGTGCTCTACGGAACACTATTTCAGGTGTGTCCCTGACATAATGTGTTAAAATGTGGTGGTCAGTCAAGAGGTGCCAGTGTTTGGTCACGATGTTTCTCAGTTGATTGTGGTGGGCGGAGTACTGGGTAATTAATTTCACTGTATTAGGGTTTGGGTCTCGTGGGCGTGGGTAGAGTAGAGAATTACGTGTGCGGCTAAAAGCTTTGTTGAACGCTTTTCTGAGGTTGGTTTTGGTATAGCCTCTTTGGAGGAGACGGTCTCTCAGGGCTGCAGACTGTCTAAAAAAATCCTCTTCAAGTTTACAATTGCGACGTAGTCGCAGGAATTGTGCATACGGTATGCTTTGTACGAGTGATTTTGGGTGGGCGCTGGAAGCGTGCAGTAATGTATTACCGGCTGATTTTTTACGGTATAGGTCTGTGCCTAAGGCACCATTCTCCCCAATCCCTATCATTACATCAAGGAAAGGTATTTGGCTTGCGTCTGATGATACAGTAAATCTTAGGTTCCTTTCGTTTACATTGATGACCTGTATGAAATCGTCCAAAATGGAGGGTAGTCCCGTCCAGACGATAAACAGGTCATCAATGAAACGATACCAGCACATTATGTGATCGAGATAAGGTAAATATCGATCATCAGAAAAAATCTCTCTCTCCCATGCCCCTAAGTACATCAGAAAGTAAAAAAAACTATTTCAGTCTTTTTTGTTTATTTAGCAAAAAAATAAAAACCCAGTGGTGATCAAATACCACCAACAGAAAGCCTATTTGTTTAAAAAAATGATATACATTTTGTTTAGGTACAGCGTTGCATGACTGTGCAATTGCCAGTTAAAGTAGGGCAGTGCAGAATAGCAAAAATGGCCCGGTCATGAAGGGGGTAAAATCTTGCGGAGCTGAAGTGGTTAATAAATAAAGTGTTGCATTAATTTGTGTCTTCTATCTGCTTGGAGTTAAGATAGTATTCAACCAGATAGCAGACAATTGAAAGGCATATATTATATGATTATTTGAATAAATTAACTATATACATTGTAGAGGATGCCAGGAATGTGTCCTGAATGGCAGGTATATTTTCCTATTATTTGGGATGTGGCCTCTTTAGGGGGATAACTTGTATGCAGTTTGAGTACTCTGGGTGTTCTCACCCATGCAGAGTGATGTGCTCCGGAGTAATCCAGTCGTAGAAGAGAGGACTGATTTACAGTTCTCTTAGGGTTGGTAAGTCCTCATTTTGACCCAGAATTCAGAGATTCATAGAGACTTTGGGTGGGAAAGAACCTCCAAACCCTAAAGCAATTAAACCACCTGCAAGGAAGTCTTGAAATGCAGCAGAGAGGAATCAGTACCTGTCTGTGAGGTAGAGTGGAATGGCTCACTAAACCATTGTATGGGACTGGAATATTGGTGGTGAGCCCTTGTTTTTTTTTTTTTTGATACCATAACCATAACTGTGAACTGCTTGTATTTTTCTTTGCTGAAGGAAGCTGTTCATTTTCCTGACTTTTGAATAGCCTGTGTTACTTTGTTACAAATGGATGGTTGGCGATTCTGAATTCCCCCTATGACAACATATTTACATACAAAAAATACTTTGATATATTGTGTGTGCCAACTAATTGCTGAAGGATCCTTTATATATTGCTATTAACGGTCAGATGGTCGCTCTAGATAAAGAAAAATCCTTTTTTCATACTTTACTAATGATTAAATGACAATATTAAGTGCTTATATGCTAATGTTAAGTTCTTTATACTGTATAATCGGTTTGCTTGCTGGAAATTGCAGAAATTACAATTAGAATAGTCATTGGAATGTATTGTTACAATGTTCTTGTATGATATTGTTGTGCAGCCTGTAGAGAGTGTAATTTTATATGTGTTACTTGTGCAAATTATTGGTGAATGTTTTAAAATGTTTAAAAGTGATATATTTTGGGTAGGTCCATCGTGGTATCTTATCTTAAAATATAAATCAATATGCCGCGCTAAAATACTAAATATAAATCAATAAACAGATGACATATCATTTATAAAATAGCACTGTAGTCACATATCTCTAGTATGGCCAGATAAGCGTGTGGGGAGACTCCTAAATATTTCCTTATGCTGATGATTCCTGGAGTGGATATGCCTCATGCAAGTAGATATGAAAGAAGGGACTTCATTGCGCAATACCGTTTAAAAAGGTTTATTTAAAATCTTAAAAGCAAAAGTAATTGAACTCACATGTAAGGGTGCCTGTGGCCTGGCACCCGGTATGAATAGCAGGTTATTTATTTGGGAAATTGGCCCATAAACAATGGTGGACCGCTACCACGGTTCTGGCTAGAATCCAGATCTGAAGAAATTCTTGAAAGAAATTATAACCACGCTTTTACCTGATGTCCCACAACAGGAATTAGCAATCGATTGTGCCCACAGATTGCCTAAACCCTCATATCTACCGTAAAGATTACCCAGAGATGTAATTGCCAAAATACACTTCTTTTAAGTGAAAGATCAGTTAATGCGATATGCATGGCGAAACTCACTTCTCCACGATCCCTATGCAGGAATAGTTTTATACGCTGATATGTCCCAAGCAACAATTTTAGCTCGCAAGAATCTGAATTCAATAATTAAAGTACTCTGGAACCACAAAATACAGTATAGATGGGGATTCCCCACAAAAATACTAATCGAACG
>CM053029.1:210569293-210602754 GCA_028564925.1 Lithobates sylvaticus | reverse complement strand
TTATTATCACAGATTATATATATGTAGCGCTACCCCCAGTTAAGAGAGCCGCTGGTTTGTTTTGGGTCCCTGAGTACAGCTCCACCAACCCCCGGCAATTTGGCTCTACCCGCTCTGGCACAGTTAGTAAAGGGGTACGTCCCTATGCACATAAAACTTAGCTTATACTCTAAGTGTAATTGGTATGAACTCACAAGCAGACTGCTGAAATAAGAATAACTGGCTTTACTTTGGCAGTAAGGAAAAAAAGAATAGCAACATGCATTTGAACATATATCTCACAATACTTTAGCAGGTCCCTGCAATATGCACTTTAAACATGTACACAGGTATATGAATCTAACAATGGGGAAACGGAGCGCCAAGCGTGGCGACCGTCTGCTATGCACCCCTGAGGTGCAATAAATCTATCTGCGCCTACCTAACGGACCAGGCCTGATCCCTAGTAATAGAGCTCAGTCCTTGTACTAGTACAGTGTTCTTCACCGGCAATAAATCTGTAGAGGTGGTGCACATGTAGCTTTAAATGGTGTCATTTGTAATCCACAAAAAGTAACATTGCTGCTCTGAGGTAAATTGCGCCTAGGCAGTTCAATAGGCATAAAACGTGTGTGTCAATGCAGGATTGAGCCTTCCGGCTCTCTCACCAATCCTTGGGGTACCGTCCTCCGATCCGGTCCCTCTAATGGCGGCTCTGGTCTCTTCAATGGCGGCGTCCGGTCTCCTCAGTCACAGCCCTGCACTCCGGTCATCAGCTCCGTCCGACCGACAGTAAGGGGAAGTCTCCGCTCCGCTGCTGTGGACTCTGAGGGGTGAGAGTCTCACTCCATCGGCTGCAAGGCCCAGGCTTCAGGCCTTCAGCTCCGGTCCGCACAGGTGTCTCTGCTGGCTGCAGTCTCCGCGTCACACGCTCTGTCAGCAGAGGCAGGCCAGTCCTGTCAGGCCTCTGAAGAGGAAGTGTCCCAAGAGGAAGAGGCGGTCTCCGCTCTTCCCTTTTATAATCTCCCCCAGCAGCCTCCCGGGCGGAAGTCAGCAGCCCGGGGGCCTGGGGAATCATGGGAGATGTAGTCTCTACCAGAAAAAGGGGTAGAACCCCGCTACACACTCCCCCCACTTTGAATCTTTGGTCCCCAAAGATAGTGTTCAAACTACAAACTTTCTCGGGAACAACATTTTCACATAATTTGGACAGAGGAGCCTCCCACCAATTGGCATAAGATGGGGAGCTGTCCTGTCTACAGGTCACTTCAGTGTGGGCGACCTGTTTAACTGTGCCAGAGAGTGAGCTGGGGTTGCCCTCCACTAAATGAACAGCGGAAGGGTCAGGGCTGTCAGCACTTCTCCTTGCTGTGGTAACAGAGTCCTCTGAACTTTCTCCCATCTTGGGGTAAGTTAGCTTCTTGGGAGGCTTCACACTCCTGCGAGCTCTCTGTTCTCTTGGAACTTCTTCAGGAACACATTCTGGCAACATCTCTGGTTCTGGAACATCTTCTTCTTGTTCTGGGTAGAGACCAGGGATGTCTTCCCAGCACTCAGGCACATCACTGAATGGCACAAACTCTGTGGCTTCTGGGTTCAAAGTGTTATCTTCCACATCTTCAGTAGGTGGAAGATCTATGGCAGAATTTCCTGGAGTTGAGGAAGGCCATAGCCATTCAAGTTCTCCTCTTTCCTCTTCTTCTGGTTGGGGGTCCTGTCCACCCCTAACTTGGGATGTCTGAGACCTAGTATTAGGCCTGGGGGTATCCAGAATGGAAACAGATTCAGGTACGTCTCTTGCTGGAGGCATTCTGACTGCTTCAGTGAGTGGGAGCAAATGATTCCTATGCCAGGTCTTCAAAGGCCCCAATCTTCCTTCTGGCTTCAACTTGTAGACAGGCAATCCTGGAAGTTTTCTACAGATGATATATGGTTCTGATCTCCATCTATCAGCAATCTTGTGTTTTCCAGGGATCCCTAGGTTCCGTAACAGTACACGGTCCCCAGGCTGTAGGTCCTGTACTCTAACTTTCAAATCAAAGTTCCTCTTATTTCGGGCCCCCCTCTGGTTAGAGGCCGCTTGAGCTTTTTCATAAGCTATCTTCAGACTGCGCCTCAGTCTGTCCACATATCCTTTGTGGGAGGCAGCAGAGGCATGGTCTAAAGAAATGCCAAAGGCCAAATCCACTGGCAATCTTGCTTCTCTCCCAAACATAAGTCGGTAAGGGGAAAAACCTGTCACATCACTTGTGGTGCAATTGTAGGCATGCACTAGAGCTGAAATGTGTTGGCTCCAGTGTTGCTTCTTCTCTGTTTCCAAAGTTCCCAACATGTTCAATAGGGTCCTGTTGAACCTTTCAGGCTGGGCATCACCTTGAGGGTGATATGGTGTGGTCCTAGTCTTCTCTACTCCCAGAGAATCTAGTAGCTTCCTGATCAGGCGACTCTCAAAGTCCCTTCCTTGGTCTGAATGGATTCTCTGTGGCAGTCCATAGTGAACAAAGTACTTCTCCAAAAGTACCTTGGCTACTGTAGAGGCCTTCTGGTCCTTGGTTGGGAAAGCCTGAGCATAACGAGTGAAATGGTCGGTTACCACCAGAACATTTCCCAATCCGCTCAAATCGGGTTCAAGGCAGAGAAAATCAATGCATACCAGATCCATTGGGCCTTCACTCTGTAGGTGGCCCATTGGGGCAGCTTGATGGGGTAAAGTCTTCCTCTGAATGCATCTTGCACAGGAATGGCAATACTCCTCCACTTCGGTCCTCATGCAGGGCCAGTAAAACCGGTCTCTGACAAGTTGGAAGGTTCTCTCTGCTCCCAAGTGACCATGCTGGTCATGTAGGGCAATCAGCACAGTCTCTCGATGCTTTTCGGGGAGAAACAACTGCCACTTGTCTTCTGGTCTATCAGAGGGGCCCCTTCGGTAGACTACCCCCTGATGCACCTGTAACTTGTCCAACTCCCTCCTCAGTAGGCGAGCTTCTTTAGAAGGGTGAAGGCGAAGTCCCTCTGGACTCTTGTCTTCCAGGGCTTCCAGGACCAATTTCCCCATGGGATCTTCCAATTGGTCACACCTTAGCTCCTTCTTGGACAGCTTCGGCAGACACTCTTCTGCCAGCTGAGTTACCCCACAGTAACACTTTGGGACTCCCACTGTGGTAACTCCTATCTCTTCAGCTCTGGATCCTCCTCTGGCTTGGAGTTCAGCCCCCTGACAAAGGGCTCGCACTCCATCTGGTGCCACTTGGGTCCAGTCTTCCCAGTCATCGACCATGACATGGGATCTTCGGGACAGGGCATCTGCATCCCTATTTCCAGCCCCTGGTCTGTACTTGAGACTGAAATTGAATCCAGACAACGCCGCCAACCATCTGTGTCCAGTTGCATCCAGCTTGGCGGTGGTGAATAGATAGGTCAAGGGGTTGTTATCTGTCTTTACAGTAAACTCGGCCCCATACAAGTAGTCTCTCAACTTGTCAACAACTGCCCACTTGAGGGCTAAGAACTCCAACTTGTGGGTGGGATAGTTCTTCTCGGAGGGGGTCAGGCTCCGGCTCACATAGGCCACTGGTCGTAGCTGGTCTTCATGCTCCTGGTAGAGTACTCCACCTAGGCCCTCATGGCTGGCATCAACGTGTAGCTCATAGGGTCAAGTGGGATCAGCGTAGGCCAAAACTGGGGCTGTGGTGAGACTTCTCTTCAAGGTCCTGAAAGCCTCTTCACACCTTGAATTCCACTGGTCTTGGACCGACTCACTGGACCTCCTAGGCCCCATTCCATCCACCTCTCCTTCTGTCTTCAGCAGCTCGTTGAGGGGTTTGGCAATGCGGGCAAATCCATCCACAAACCTGCGGTAGTAGGAGCAGAACCCCAAGAAAGACCGAAGTTCTGTAACTGTTGTGGGCCTTGGCCACGAAGTAACTGCCTCCAGCTTCTCAGGGTCTGTAGCCACTCCTTTTTCAGACACTATGTGTCCCAGATAGTTCACAGAAGACTGATAGAACCGACACTTCTCTGGAGAAAGTTTAAGTCCCTCTTCACTGAGCCTCTTCAGTACTTTCTCCAGCCTGGCTTCATGTTCTTCCAAAGTCTTTCCAAAGACAATGACATCGTCCAGGTACACAAGGACTTCTATGAGGTTCATGTCTCCAACTGTCCTTTCCATTAGGCGTTGAAACGTAGCAGGAGCTCCAGATAGGCCCTGAGGCATCCTGTTGAACTCAAAGAATCCCACTGGGGTTATGAAGGCAGTCTTTTCTCTATCTTCTGGATGCATGGGGATTTGGTAATACCCACTCTTGAGGTCCATCACACTGAACCACTTAGCTCCAGATAAACTCTGCAAGGCATCTTCTATCCTTGGCGTAGTGTACTGGTCAGGAATGGTCCTCCTGTTGAGAGTTCTGTAGTCGATGCAGAGTCTCAATGACCCATTCTTCTTTCTGACTACCACAATTGGGGAGGCATAGGGGCTTCTGGATTCCCTAATCACTCCCGTCTTCTTCAGTTCCGCAAGCTGCTCCCTCAGATCCTCCAGATCTGCTAGCGGGACTCGCCTCACTCTCTCTCTCTGAATGGCTTGTCCTCTTGCATGCGGATTCGGTGGGTGGCACTCCTCGCACACCCCACATCAAACTCATCTTTGGAGAAAATCTTCTCCCATCTGGTCAGCTGGGCCTTGGCTCTCTCTTTCCAAGCTCCAGGTAGGTTTGGGTTTTCCATGGAGAGTTTCTTCCAAACATCTTCTCCTTCACCCGTCCCCTTCACTTCTGACCAGCCAACTGGGACAGCAGGACTCACCTGTCCCAGAAGCATCCTGGCAGGGATCTCCACGGGCTGCTCCGTGGGGTTCCTCACACTGACAGGGACTCTTCCTCTAGCCTTCTTCAGATCCTTCAATGAGATTACTTCTGGTATCACTTCCAGACCTGAGTGACCCTCTATTGGGTCAGGTTCCAACATTACAAAGGGGCCAGGCTGCTCCCAAGTAAGTTTTACCGTGGCTCTCATGCAGGTCACCTCTCCAGGCTGTAACACTGCTCCTTCTTTTCCAAGCCTCCATACCCGCCCTATCCCCTCACTTGGGGTCTTCTGCTCTAGGACCAACCGCTGATAGGCTGCCTTCAGCATGGGATGGATCTTGGGAGTTGAAAGATTCTCTTTCTTCACCAGGGGGGTCAGAAGCCTTCTGACTAGGTCCGTGTTCGTCCCTATGATCAGGGACGTCTTGCTGGTTCCTGGTGGGCGGGGACACACCACTGCTAAGGTGTCGAACACTTCAGACTTCCCAGCTACGGATGGGTCAAACGTCAGTCTTATGGGTAAGTATCCATCATAGGGGAAACTCTGAGTTCCCAATCCCCTTATCTCCAACTCTTCTATCTTCTGTATTGGCAGATGACTCAGGTATCTGTCATAGAAGTCCCTGTACAACAGGGTCACTTGTGCTCCAGTGTCTAGGAGGGCCTTCGTGTACACTCCTTCCACCTGGATGGGTACAGTAGGGGATGGACCAACTAGCTCCTCTGGGTAGGGCCTAGTTGATGCTGTCCTCTTCTTTGGACTCTTTGCTTTACCAGCACTTGATTTGCACTTGCTCCTTTCTTGAGCCTGGTATGCATTGATTTTCTCCCTCTTAGTGGGAGTGTGAACCCGTTGAGGGATATTGTTATCTCTCACTTTGAAGAGTTCACGCTTGGGGGTGCTGTGTCTCTCCGGAGGGGTCTTGCCCCCTTTCTCTGGAGTGCACCTTGGTTGAGGATCCCTGGGCCCCTTCTGAGGGGTTTGGTCTCCTCGCTTTCTCTTCTTGTTACGCTTCTTGGAGCTCACTGAAGGTGATGGGCACCCGGTTGACTCCTTCACCGGGGCCCTTTGGCGTTTCCCGCCGGCTGGCGGCTTTCTGCCTTCTTCTTCTTGGGACTGGAACATACAGCTGCAATATGACCAATTCCTCCACAATTAAAGCAAATCATCTCACTGTGGTCAGGTGGGGATGCTGGTGCTGGGACAGCTGGAAACAATTCCCTCCTGCTTGTTTCTTTCCTGGGACTGGGCGTCTCTTTCGCCACTAGAGACGTCAGTATCTCCATCATCTGGGACATCTGCAACTTCAGGGCATCTACCTCTGTGTCTCTTTCAGGGGTTAAGGCCGACCTGACCGTGGCCACTGTAGACTTTGTAGACCCCATCACTTGCTTCTCCCTTTTCTCTTCCAACCTGGCCTCTTCTTCTCTGACCATTCGGATGAGGTCAGGGTAGTCCAGGCTCTTCCCATCCTGCCGGGTGCGTAGAATTAGTGCGACAGGGTCCAAGGGTTGGGCTCCCCTCATCACCTGCTGGGCACGGGCTTCATCTACCTTCCCTGGATCTATCCCCTTCTTCAGGATAATCCTATGCAGGATCTTGTCTATGCGTCCCATGTACTCTGACAGCTTCTCCCCTGTCTTCTGGTAACAGTGTTCCAGTTGATAGGTAAGTTCTGTGACTTTTTCTGTCCCACCAAACACACCTTCCAGGATGTCTATGTAGTCCTGGGCAGTGCAATCCTTTTTGCTTGTCTTCAGATTGCGTATGGCCTCTAAGGCAGGTCCTTTTAGGCTTTCAACAATCCTTTGCTTCTTTCTGCCTTCTGAGACCTCCCATTCTTCTAGGGCCTGCGTGGCACCATCTAGCCACTCTTCAAATCCCTCTTCTCCCGAGGGTACAGGTGTCCTCCCTGAAAACATCCGGAGTTTCCTGTATCCCGACATTGGGTAATCCCCGGGGTCTCTTCTGCACTGGGTTACAATTTCCCCTAGAACAGCACACAGTTCTGCACTAAGAGTAGTGTGTGTGGGTGCGGGACTTTCCGCGCCCTTCTGCTCCTCCTTCTTTGGGGATAGAATGGCTTTCATAGGAGAGTAGTCTCCCTTCCGCGGCAGCGCATGCAGCAATTGGTAGGCCTGACCATTCGGTGCCTGTATGCTGTGGCTCCTGAACTGCTCTGGAGTCTCTTCCTTCCATTCTATTAAGGCGTATGTGTACCCAGCATAATTTCTCATGTCCATTATCCATGACTTCTGGCATGGGGATAATGACATTATGAGCTGCTTGACTGCCTCTCTCTGCCATATCCCTGGCAGTTCAATGACTGCTGCTGCGGCTGGGTCAGCGGCCCATGTTGCGGACCACCGTCCCACTTCTATTGGGTCCATGCCGGCACCTTCTGGCGGCTTTTCCCGCTGACTCAGGATCCCGGATTACGAGCCCCCACGTGTAGCGCTACCCCCAGTTAAGAGAGCCGCTGGTTTGTTTTGGGTCCCTGAGTACAGCTCCACCAACCCCCGGCAATTTGGCTCTACCCGCTCTGGCACAGTTAGTAAAGGGGTACGTCCCTATGCACATAAAACTTAGCTTATACTCTAAGTGTAATTGGTATGAACTCACAAGCAGACTGCTGAAATAAGAATAACTGGCTTTACTTTGGCAGTAAGGAAAAAAAGAATAGCAACATGCATTTGAACATATATCTCACAATACTTTAGCAGGTCCCTGCAATATGCACTTTAAACATGTACACAGGTATATGAATCTAACAATGGGGAAACGGAGCGCCAAGCGTGGCGACCGTCTGCTATGCACCCCTGAGGTGCAATAAATCTATCTGCGCCTACCTAACGGACCAGGCCTGATCCCTAGTAATAGAGCTCAGTCCTTGTACTAGTACAGTGTTCTTCACCGGCAATAAATCTGTAGAGGTGGTGCACATGTAGCTTTAAATGGTGTCATTTGTAATCCACAAAAAGTAACATTGCTGCTCTGAGGTAAATTGCGCCTAGGCAGTTCAATAGGCATAAAACGTGTGTGTCAATGCAGGATGAGCCTTCCGGCTCTCTCACCAATCCTTGGGGTACCGTCCTCCGATCCGGTCCCAATCTAATGGCGGCTCTGGTCTCTTCAATGGCGGCGTCCGGTCTCCTCAGTCACAGCCCTGCACTCCGGTCATCAGCTCCGTCCGACCGACAGTAAGGGGAAGTCTCCGCTCCGCTGCTGTGGACTCTGAGGGGTGAGAGTCTCACTCCATCGGCTGCAAGGCCCAGGCTTCAGGCCTTCAGCTCCGGTCCGCACAGGTGTCTCTGCTGGCTGCAGTCTCCGCGTCACACGCTCTGTCAGCAGAGGCAGGCCAGTCCTGTCAGGCCTCTGAAGAGGAAGTGTCCCAAGAGGAAGAGGCGGTCTCCGCTCTTCCCTTTTATAATCTCCCCCAGCAGCCTCCCGGGCGGAAGTCAGCAGCCCGGGGGCCTGGGGAATCATGGGTAATGATGTAGTCTACTACCAGAAAAATGGTTGCATAAGTGTGCACACCCTTAAACTAATACTTTGTTGAAGCACCTTTTGATGTTATTACAGCGCTTATGCCCCCGAAGTCAGAACAAGACCCCCAGACGGCGGCAGCGACGAAGGAGAAAGCCGGGCTCCTCCGCTAGTAAAAGAGCTAGCAGAAGATAGCGAAGGAGTCCAGCGAGAAGACCCCCCAAGATGGAAAAAGACCCCCGGAGCTGTGTAATAAAGTATTTTAAAAACTTGTGTTGTGTTTTTTATTTACACTTTTTTCACCAGGTGAATGGGTAGGGGTACATCGTACCCCATACTCATCTACATAGGGTGGGGGGCCGGAATCTGGGGGCCTCCATAATAAAGGGGGCTCCCAGATTCTGATATGCCCCCGCCCGCAGACCCCGACAACCAACGGCCAGGGTTGTCGGGAAGAGGCCCTTGTCCCCATTAACATGGGGACAAGGTGCTTTGGGGTGGGGGGGCCGCAGGGCCCCCCTTTCCCCAAGGCACCCCCCCATGTTGAGGGCACGCGGCCTGGTACGGCTCAGGAGGGGGGCGCTCGCTCGTCCCCACCCCCTTCCCTGACCGGCCGGGCTGCGTGCTCGGATAAGGGTCTGATATGGATCTGGGGGGGGGGACCCCCACGCCGTTTTTTCGGCGTAGGGATTCCCCTTTAAATCCATACCAGGTGACGGGCTAGCAAGGTGTCAATCTCGCTGATCGAGGCGGCGACATTGACTTCCATCGCTAGTCCCATCTACCTGGATTCACGTTATAAATTAACGGACTTTACTCCGTGTGTCGGCAAGTCCGTTCATTTCAAAGTCCCGCGGACTAGCGCACAGTCGGCCGGATTGTCCGCCGGACTGCCAAGTCCGGCAGGTAATTTTGAGTCAAAACTTCTCTTAAAGTCCGCCAGACTTTTGGGAAGAAAAAGTCCGCCAGAGCCCACACACGGTCGGATTCCGGCGGACAAATCCGCCGGATAGTCCGATCGTGTGTACGGGGCATTAGCCTTTTTGGGTATAAGTCTATCAGCATTGCACATCTTAACTTGGCAATATTTGCCCACTGTTCTTTGCCAAATCTGTCAGATTGCAAGGGCATCTACTGTTCACAGAAAAAAAGGAAGAGAGACGGCGCCCTCTAAGTGCAGCAATTGATAAAATTATTTTATTTCAAAGGGAATAAAAACACTCACAAAAGAGATGTTTGTTCAGGCATGTCAGGGGTAACGTTTCTTCTGTTGTTTTTCTCCCGGGTGATGCGGTAGTTGCAAGCTGATCCAGAAAGGTCCTATGTCCTCTTCTCTGTGCTTTTCCGGTGGCGCTGTGGATGCCCAGCATTTCCAGATAGCTGGAGCACAGACTGTGGAAGCTGTTAGTTGTTTTCGTGCTGTACCGCTGGTGTGCTGAGGTCACTTCCGGGAACGGGTACAAGTGGGCGGCGCTTCGGAGCATGCGTGCTCCTTCGTCAGGCTGTGTCCTTTTTTTGTCTTCCAGAGCTTCTTCTTGCTTGTATGGACTGTCTGCCTTTTATATGCTCAGCATTTTTTAGCTTTAATACAGTGACTAACCTCCAATTTTGCTCCTAATATCATCCCTTTTACCCAGTCCCTCACCACTTGCCCCTTCTCTCCCTCTGATTTTACACATATTTATACTTATTTATATGTGATTGTATTTTTAAAGCTACATCCATTGTGCGCCATATTAACCCCTCTACTGTGCACAGCCCTCTTCAGATCACCCCACAGATTTTTAATGGGATTCAGGTCTAGGCTCTGGCTGGGACATTCCAAAACTTTATTCTACTTCTGGTGAAACCATTCCTTTGTTGATTTGGATGTATGATTTGGGTCGTTGCCATGCTGATAGATGAAGTTTCTCTTCTTGTTCAGCTTTTTAGCAGAAGCCTGAAGGTTTTGTGCCAATATTGACTGGTATTTGGAACTGTTCATAATTCCCTCTACCTTGACTAGGGCCCCTTTCCAACTGAAGAAAAAAAGCCCCAAAGCATGATGCTGCCACCACCATGCTTCACTGTGGGTATGGTGTTCTTTTGGTGATCTGCAGTATTGTTTTTGTGCCAAACATGTATTTTGGAATTATGGCCAAAAAGTTCAACCTCGGTTTCATCAGACCATAAAACATTTTCCCACATGCTTTTAGGAGACTTCAGATGTGTTTTTGCAAAATTTAGCGGGGCTTGGATGTTTTTCTTCCTAAGAAAAGGCTTCCAGCTTGCCACCCTACCCCAAAGCCCAGACATATGAAGAATACAGGAGATTGTTGTCACATGTACCACACAGCCAGTACTTGCCAGATATTCCTGCAGCTCCTTTGATGTTGCTGTAGGCCTCTTGGCAGCCTCCCTGACAAGTTTTCTTCTCATCTTTTCCTCAATTTTGGAGGGATGTCTAGTTCTAGTTCTTGGTCACTGTTGTGCCATATTTTCTCCACCTAATAATAAATTCTTCACTGTGTTGCATGGTATATCTAATCCCTTGGAAATTCTTTTGTATCCTTCTTCTGACTGATACCTTTAAACAATGAGATCCCTGTGATGCTTTGGAAGCTCTCTGCTGACCATGGCTTTTGCTGTAGGATGCGACTAAGAAAATGTCAGGAAAGACCTACTAGAACAGCTAAGCTTTATTTTGGGTTAATCAGAGGCACTTTAAATGATGGCAGGTGTGTACTGACTCTTATTTAACTTGAGTTTTAATGTGATTGCTTAATTCTGAACACAGCTACATCACCAGTTATCAGAGGGTGTGCACACTTATGCAACCACATTATTTTATTTTTTTTATTTTTACTTCCCCCGCCCCCTAAAACATTTCAGTTTGTTTTTCAACTGAGTTGTACAGTTTATAGGTCACATTCAAGGTGTAAAAAGTTCTGAAATTATTTACCTTTGTCTAATTTTTTTACATTGCAGAAACCTGACATTTTAACAGGGGTGTGTAGACTTTTTATATCCACTGTATACATATATATATATATATATATATATATATGTATATATATATATATATATATATATATATATATATATATATATATTAATATATATGCATATATATATATATATATATATATATATATATATATATATATATATATATATAAGAGAGAGAGAGAGATTATATATATATATATAACTGCACATTTACGATCAGTCTTGTTAGAGTTAAACCATTATACATCAGAGACAATGCTTATCATATTTGGCTGAAAAGCATCTTTGAGTAGTAAGCCAGACATTACTAGAACACTAGCAGTTGTCCTGCAGGCGTCATTCTGCTATTCTAAAAGGTGAAGAGTATCTATTACTTCTGTTATACATTTACAATGTACAATGAGTGATGAGATGTGTCTGCAGTTGAATATAGCCCACTAGGGATGGGCAGCGAAAGTTTGCCAAGGGCAACCCCAAAGGGAAAAAAAGAGTGCAGTGTGGCTATCACCGGTAAGGCAGAAGAGTAGATGCTGACAGGGCATTCCTATGTATTTGGCCTCGGGGCATTTATGCAGAAGGGCTAAGCCATGCAGAAAGCCTTGAAAATATGTATAAGAATTAACATTTCCACCAGCCTCATAAATGACAATCCTGCCTCAGGGATGAGAACTGTAACTTTTCAGATGTTTGGCTAAACAAGGTTTCTAACTTGTTTGTAGCTTTTCTGGCAAATAACACATTTTCTATTCATAATGTTTTTATTGCAAGTGTAGATGAATGAAAAGCTTGATGATTTGCTTGTGAGAAAATGTTGTAAAAGCAGAGAATTAAGCTTTATTAGGAGGAAACCTGACATAAGAGAATCACGGGGGCTGCTATTTCTCATCTCTCCTTTCGACAATGCTAGTTACTTGCCTGTCGTGCTGATCTTTTTTCAACACTTTGAGTAATGGACCTGGAACAAGTATACAGATTAGAACTTCATACTTTGTTCTGACTTTCCTGATCTGCATGTTTCTGGTTCAGTTGCTCAGAGAATATTGAAGTAAATGGGATAGAATAATATTCAGGTAACCAACCTAATTAGTAGGTCACCAGTGCCAGCCTCCAGATTTTCTGGTGACAATGACAAGACAACTTTGAACAGAATGCAAGGTGCAATTATGCACAGTAACCCACAGCAACCAATCAAAGGTCAGCACTCTTAAGCCTCATACACACGATCAGATTTTCTGGAGGGAAATGTGTGATGACAGGCTGTTGGAAGAAAATCCGACTGTGTGTACGCTCCATCGGACAACTGTTGGCCAACTTTCCATGGACAAATGTTGGATAGCAGGTTTTCAAATGTTCCGCAAACAAATGTGTGTTGTCGGATTTTCCAAACGTCTGTACACAAGTCCGTCGGACAAAAGTCCAACGAACAAACACGCATGCTCGAAAGCAAGGACAAGACAGAAGCAGTCGGCCTTGTAAACTAGCTTTCACATTCGCAACATGGCAAATTATGAAATCTCGAAATGCAGCGCACATTCTCTCCTTTTTAATGGGATAATAATGAAGCTGCTTTTCTGGTGATACTGATGGAGTTATTGCAAAACAAATTTTCAAAGGCTTTTTTTTGTTCAAGTGATTCAAGTGATACCACAACACCATTATCCTGTAGTTTCTAAGATCAAAGATACAACTATGTTGGTGTCCCTTGTTAATTTTACATTGTATTTTTTTAAATGTAACTGCCTACTCCCAAACTGTCATTTGAAGTAAAACACATAGCCAAGTATTATTCCACAATTTTTTTTATTGTGCATTAAAAAAAGAAAACAAATAAAATTAGACATGCTATCCGTCAATAGAACTTAACCAAAAAGTGCATTCTATGCATCCAAAAATATAGAAATATACCAAATCAGATCATTATTCAACCCCAAAAATTATGTCAAAGCAATAACTCCAAGGCCAATAATAAATAACACATAATCTCCTCCGATTCCGCAACATGGTTGGTTGACGAACGGCTGTTCAGAAACTAACTGAAAAGCGCGAAATGAAAAGTATGAAATGAAAAGCGCGAATCAACACTCACCAAACTTCTACTAACATGAAATTAGCAGAAGGAGTGGCGCTAAAGAGCTGAAAAACAACGTAGTACGTCACTACGTTCGTAATTGTTTGCCAACAATTGTGTGGCCGTTTGTATGCAAGGCAAGTTTGGGCCAATGCCCTTCGGACAAAAGTCCACGGTTTTGTTGGCCAACAATACGATCGTGTGTATGAGGCTTTAATCTTTAAGTAGATGTGCTGATGGCAGACATGTTCTGGCTTATTAATATGTGTTTTTACATCTTGATCATGCTATGCACTTTAAATGGTAATCCTATAACATTATAACTCACTGTATAGAGCCTTCAGCTTTCTGAAAATCAGAACTGGTTTTTATAGAACACTCTCCAGATTTGGTGGTCACCAGATCTGCCTGACTCCTTTCCAGTCCTTGGCCTCACTATTGGCTAGTGAGGCTGCCCAAGAGAGAGATGGGCCAGTAGTGTGGTACAGAGATGGGGGCAGAGACAGTTTGGCAAAATTCCATGTGTTCTGTGAATAGTTCAAAGAATACACAGTGTTCTGTAATGGGCCAAGGGAAAATGGGGCTGAAAAATTACACCAGCACTGTAGTCTATGAGACCAGCATCTCTTATGGTCCAGAGAGGGCCAGACATACAGAGGTAACTGCATTATCCGGTTCTGATTTGCTAATTTTAAAGCATTATGGAACAATTCAGACGTTTCAACTTCAAGGCAAAACAATGAGAGCCCAGTTGCAGGCCCAGCTAATTAATGCACAATTTTGTTGCCATTGCAGTCACCTACCAATAATGTATTTTATGTCCTTTTAGTCAAATGGTTTAGAAGGGCCAATCAGAGGGTGTTAGCATAAACCATTCCCCTTGCTATAAAAGATTTGGTTTCCAGCAGCCATATTGAAAATATGCTTAGCTGTGTTAGGGAACGCATAATCTGTGTAACACAGTTTTCCCTGTTCTGTATAGATTATTGTGCAGCTTTCAGATACTGATCGCCCAAAATTGATATAAACTCTTACAAAACGTTTTTTTAACCACTTTAGCCCCAAAATGACCAGGCAATTTTTTGCGATGCAGGACTGCGTTATTTTAAATGACAATTGCGCAGCCGTACGATGCTGTACCCAAATAAAATATCCTTTTTTCCCACAAATAGAGCTTTCTTTTGGTGGTATTTGATCACCTCTGCAGTTTTTATTTTTTGCTCTATAAACAAAAAAAAAGAGCAACAATTTTGAAAAGAAAAACAATATTTTTTACTTTCTGCTAAAAATCAAATTTCCTCATCAATTTAGGCCAATATGTATTGTGCTACGTGTTTTTGGTAAAAAATTCCAATAAGCATATATTGATTGGTTTGCGTCTACAAACTATGGAATATTTTTCGTTCTTTCTTTTTTTTTTTACTAGTACAAGTCGGGCACCTAACTGACACTTTTGACATGTTTTTGGGAACCAGTGACATTATTACAGTGATCAGGGCTAAAAATATGCACTATTACTGTACTAATGACACTGGCAGGGAAGGGGTTAACATTAGGGGTGATCAAAGGGTTAAATGTGTGCCTAGCTGGTGCTTGCTAACTGTATGGGGGTTGACTGGATGAAGACAGAGATCATTTTTTTCTGCTTAGCAGGAACACAAGATCTCTATCTTCTCCCCTGTCAGACCGGTGATCGCCATTCTGCCTCTCTGGGAAACGATCGTGGGTGGCCAGCAGACATCGGGTCTATCTTGGGGAATTTGTGGGTAGGATGAAGAAAGGATATTTTAAATCTTAAAGTGGTATTAAACCCTAATCCAAAAATGTATGCATTCATTTTCCTTTTTTTTTTGGCATTTTCCTTCTGTTTTTACCTGGTGATATGGCTAGTAACACACCTCCTGTATTAGAGTGCCCCCACTCTGGATGAAGGAGCACAGGGGGCACCTTTGGACAGCAGCATTGTCAGTCTGGGGGGAGAGGAGTGTTAGATGTACTATTGAAGCCAAACTCCAGCTCAAACAGCAGTTACACAAGTAGTTACAGCAAGATTTTTTTTGTGATAAAGGTTTTAAATGAATAAATAAAAGCTGATCATTATAAGCATCCCTGGCAGTGGTAAATGTTTTGTCAACACTCAACACTCTAAACTACTGCTACATTTGCAGGAAAGCTTGTTCTGTTGAAAAAATAGCAGACTTATTGGCCAGATCATCAGGTGAAAATAAAGAGCCCCGACCAAATATTGAGTGCATACTATACTGTACATGGACATACTTTTCAGTAAGCCAACATTTCTGTATTAAAAATATTTTTTTTATTGGTCTTTTGTAATATTCAAATTTTATGAGATACTGAATTTTGCATTTTTACTAGCTGTAAGCCATAATAATCAAAATTAAAAGAGAGAAATGCTTGAAATATATCACATATATATCACAAATGCTTGAAATATATCAATGAATATAGATTCATTGATAGAACACAATGAATCTATATAAAATACCGTATATACTCGATTATAAGCCAAGTTTTTCAGCACATTTTTTTGTGCTGAAATGCCCCCCTCGGCTTATACTCGAGTCAAGCACTTTTCTGCAGCAGAGAATTTAATTTTCTGACCCGAATTTTGGGCCCCGTATCTCGGGGCCACTTGGTGCTAGGAGCAAACACAGTGGAACTAGCACTACTACATATCCAAAGATGGGGTTCCTAGCACCAAGTGGCCCCGACATACAGGGCACCAAAGTCTGTTCGGAAAATGTAATTCTCTGCTGCAGAAAAGTGCTTGACATTTTCTGAACCGAATTTGGGGAATTTTGGATATGTTGTAGTGCTAGTTACACTGGGTTTGCACACCAAATGTGGGCACCAAGTGACCCCAAGATACAGGGCCCCAAAATCGGTCAACTGTGTCCATCTGCAGCAATGTCATTTCGGGACCCTTTGGGTCCAGAGACTCCAAATTTTCGCTGCAGCTAGGGGGCATCTAGGAACCATTAACTACCAAGTTTGAAGTTCGGGTGACCTATGGCTACAAATGGACACAGTGAGGCATGCAAATGGGCACAGTGAGGCATGCAAATGGGCACAGTGAGGCTGCAAATGGGCATTGCTGACCCTCTTTTCCACTTACAGTAGCTGCGCATTTCTCACCCTAGGCTTATACTGGAGTCAATACGTTTTCCCATTTTTTTGTGGTAAAATTAGGTGCCTCGGCTTATATTCGGTTCGGCTTATACTTGAGTATATACGGTGTACGAGTTTCACTTTTTGAATTGAATTAGTGAAATACATTAACTTTTTGATGATTTTCTAATTTTATGAGATGCCCCTGAATATCCGAGACCCAATCAAAGCCGATTCCAGAGAGACTGCCCTTAGCGATCTCACATTTCTGACCTGTAAAATCACAGAAGTAAGTCCTGATGGTCCTGGTAAGTAAGTGTCCAATATAGAAATCCAAAAAACAAAACAAACAAAAAAAAAAAAATCCAGGTCATTCATGGCATGTCATTCTTCTTTTTTTATTTAATCACAAATTTCAAAGGCTAAATTTGATTAAAATACCTCCATCCAGCAAACATTTCTTGCACAAAACACATGCTTTTCCAGGCAGTTGAAAGTTGTGTTTTACTTGTTTTTGGACTGTGTTTATGATTAACCACTTCAATACAGGACACTTCCTGCCCAGGCCATTTTTTAGCTTTCAGCTCTGTCACATTTTGAATGACAATTGCGCAGTCATGCTACACTGTAACCATGTACAATTGTTATAATTTTCTTCACACAAATAGAGCTTTCTTTTGGTGGTATTTAATCACTCCTGGGTTTTTATTTTTTCCTAAAAAAAAAAAAAATCTGAAAAAAAAAGTGTTTTTCTTAGTTTCTGTCAGTAAATTTTGTAAATAAGTAATTTTTCTGACTGGCATCACTGATGGCCACAGATTGGTGCCAATTGTGGGCACTGATGGCACTGATTGCTGGCAGTGGCATTGCTGGTACTGGTGGACACTTAATTGTAATCAGGGCACTGATGATCAGTGCCCTGATTACTTCCCTAGATAACCTCTGTGAGGAGATCCCGCTGATTGGCTCTCCTCTCCTCACACACAGCGCCGATTACCGGCATCTCCGTGTTTACATGTGACCGGCTGTGGACACAGACGATCACATGGTTAAAGGGCCGCGGCTCTTTATAGAGATCGGAGTCGCGCCATGTCCTAGCAACATGGAGAGGCCGCGATCGCCTCGCTGCGTGCCCCTGGGGGCACGCAAGAGCAGTTGTTCTGGGAGGCCGTCATTGGAGGTCCACCCAGAACGAGAGCCACACCGCCCAGCCATCATTTGATGGTGGGCGGGCGGCAAGTGGTTAAAGAAAAAAGAGTGACATGCCATGAGTGCCCTGGATTTTGTTTTCTTGGATAGCTGTAGTAAATTGTATATTATGGATGTATTTAAAGATACACAGAGGAGGATGAACAGAGCTCATTTGAGATTAGTGATGATTGATGTCATTGACATATTTAAGGTCATGTCCAAAGGGGCCAAATCATGCTTAAACTCTTTGACTATAGAGTGTGCTTCAAAATGCCACAGATGAGTCACAGATGCTTTGGCTAATGGTTTCCGTACATGTCATACATTGCATCCAGCACCATATTGCCTATTTAAGAATATGAACACATGGTGGACTGCCTATAATATTAAAGCCGTATTAAAACCAAAAGAAAACATTTATTTTATTGCAGCTTACCAATTCATGTGATGGATGCATTTGCTTTATTTTTTAGGCTTTCTTTCCTTTATTTTCACCTGATGATCTGGCCAATAAAGCCCCATACACACGGTCAGACTTTTTCATGGATTCTGTCCGATCGGACAATGTTGTTGAAAAATCAGACCGTGTGTATGCACCATCGGACAGTGTACGTCGGATTGTCCGCCGGACAAAGTCTTATCTCCTGCTGGAAAGATTTGCCGACAACACGGTCCGATCACACCAAATCCGATCGTGTGTACGGTTGTCCGACGGACAAAGTGCTACGCATGCTCAGAAGAAATTCTGTGACGGAAGCGCTCGGTCAGGTAAAACTACCTTTCCTAATCGACACAGCACATTCGTCACGCTGCAATGTTAAAATGTCTTTAATGCAGCGCATTCTCTTTTTCTTTACAATGCAACAAGAATGACATGTTTTAGCTGCTCCTATTCACCCGCACTTCTCACAAACTTAGTTCTTTATTACTTTTCAGCATTTATACACTACATGTTTATTTTTACTCAGATCGTAAAAGAATCTTTGTTATATTTTTAGCATGATTTGTCTTTTTTTTTTTGGGAATACATATTTGAAGGAGTTTTTTTTTTTTTTTTTGGAGGGGGGTTGTGTGTCTCAACTTAGCAAAACCACATTATTAACATTTGTATTTCTTGCTTAAATTTACTAGGAGTTTGTTGGTTGTTGGTGCCCCTTGTTAATTCTACTTTAGGATTAGTGAAATGTACCTGCCTACTCAAAGAAAAACTGTCATTGTAGAAAAGTAAAACACAATAGTCAATGATTATTTCAATTCCAAAAAAAATTTATTTAGGTCTCAGCAACAAACCAAAGAGGAACGCAGCCATGGTGAAACTTGGGGAATTTGCAAAGCCTTGGACACCCACGGCAACCATCATTTTTCACGCTTAGAAAATTGGGGGCCTGAGGAGTACCTATCTAAATAATAAGGGAGTGCAATCTGGTCCTGAAGTCCAAAACATCCGGAACTGCAGCAGATGCCATCTAGGTCCCCAGGCTCTGGTCCTACGAGAGGCTCCATCTTCTCTCAGACCAGACTGAATCAAGGTCATCACTCTCTTGTCTTCCTTGTACTCTTCCTTCCACGCCGTGGTGCTGGTGCTGGTGGGGTGGCAGAAGGAGGAGGAGGAGGCGGAGCAAGGTCACTCTCGCAAACATGTGTGAGTGGGGTCATCTCCCCAGCCATCCCCTCATTTAGGATTTTGAGGATGACATCCTCACACATGCTGCGTTGCCCCGCCTCCATACCCGTCATTTTACTGCCAACCAAGGAGGCAAAGGCCTCCTCGTAGGTGGGTGTGGCATATAGGGAGGCTGAAGCATCTTTGATCAGCTGGAGCGCTGACTCTACCACCTCCCCCATGCTTTTCGCCCTTCTGTAGGGAAGGCGGAGGGGAGGGACTTGGGAGACAGTCAGGCTCCTACGCCTACCCCCCTGTTGGCTGCCACTAACCCCTGCCTCCTCCTGACTGCCACCTTCCACAGCCACCTCCTGGCTGAGGTCTTCCTGTGTATGAAAAAGGGACATAGTTTCAGTTATTTGTTCATCAAACACACACAATTCTCATCTAGTGACTGTTGCAAAATGTTTACAAATAGAAAACCATACAATTCTCAGCCCTGCAGTTTAGAGTCTTCCCAAAAATGTCTCCAACACCACTGTCTGTTGATATGTCAATCACGTTAGGAACTAAGCAATTGGGGATCCTGAATTAACTGAACATCATTCATTATTCCCCAAAATGGTTACAAAACTACTATACCTGGAACAAGCTGGGCTCCTGCACATATTCCATACTGGAAGGCCCAGGTTGGTCCTCGGAAGCCTCATCAGGGGTGGCGTGCCTGGAAGGACGCGTGCAAGGAAGAGTCGAGAGTGACTTCCTGACATTAGCCTGGTCTTTGAGAAAGTGGAGCCTCTCATAGTACCAGAGCGTGGGGACATAGACATCAGCTGCTGCAGCTCCAGATGCTAGGGACTTCCGGACCTTATTGCTCTCCCGGAAATAGGTACTCCTCATGTTGTTAATCTTGACTTGTAAGTTTGCCACGGTTGCCATGGGCAGGGTTGGCTTTACAAATGCCACAAGTTTCAGCATGGCTGCGTACCTCTTTGGTCTGTTGCTGTAGTCGCGGTGCTTTGCTAGCCATAATAGGGGAAATTCCCTGTATTTATCAATGAAGAGGGGGAGAAAACTCACGTCGTAGAAGGCCTCCATCACCTCTGCAAGACACAACACCACACAAAACAATATAAATAATGTCAGCCTAAACTCTCCTAATCTTCTCCATAAAGAAGCCTCAAGTTCTAATCAGTCTAGGCTAGTTATGTACCAACGTCAAATTGTACCTTCGTTTCTAGCGATCGTCTCGTGCGTGAGCTTTCTCTCCCCTCGTCTCCCAGATCGTGGCTACGACACAGGCGTGTGACGTTTTATATACAGTGCGCATGCGTCAAACTCCGCCCGCCCCTGACGATCTTTCTCGTCTATTCCCCACCCCTTCTCTTTACGGTGCAGTGGGGAGAGCACATGGCGGGGACACAGCAGGTGCGCCCCAAATATCCCACCAACGAGGAGGAGGACGAGGAAAGTCCGGAGGCACAAACGTCCCGATCCCGGAGCCTGAAATTCAAGGCCTCCAATATGTCATTTGGAGAAATGTTGGAGATGGTGGACATATTAAAGAGGAGCGACTATGATGGGAAGTATGGGCCTTACCTCAACCCCAATGTCCGCAAGGCCAAGATCATGTCTAAAGTTGTGAGAAGGCTGTACAATCATTTTGGGGTACAACGATCCAAGGAGCAACTCAGGAAACGCTGGTCAGACCTGAAACTGAGGGAGGCCGATCAGTACAGAAAGATCAAGCGAGTTCTTCAAAAAAGTAAGTAGTTGTGTTTTGTGTTTGCTTTCTTGCTTGCATACTGCTCCATGTGGTTTGATTTTTACAAAGTTGTACATTCCAAAATGGCCACTTTCAGGTTCGTCTGTGCATTCGATCGTACTCAGCCTCGATCTTTCTGCCACTGTCATGGTCGTGTGTGTGTCCATTCGATCGTACGCAACCTCGAACGTTCGGCCACTTATAATACGATGTTTGGTGTTTTTTTGGGGGAAAGGAAGTTTGTTCTCACTAGAAATGTCATCAAGAATGTAAAGCCAATTTATTCAATGTAAAGGAGAGGTCACCCAGTAGCTGTTTACCCATCTGGACTCTAGAGCACTAGTGCTGGGACACCCAAACCCCCTTTTTATTAGGCTTTTCCACACATGTGCTCCAGTGGATACTAGAGGGGGGTCTCCATCACACAAACTTCGACCAAAAAGCTAGTAAGTTTAGCACCTTTACAAAGTGACTACATTCATGTAGTTGGCATTTGTAACTGGCCAAACAAAAATAGTGTCCGTCACTTTCAAGCAATGTTTGTCATTTCCTATTTCTGCCCTCAATAGATTGTGTTGCTAAATCTTCCTTTTGTACATTCTCATAGGGGAGCGAAAACTTGGGCCGTCTGAGGAAACCCCAAAACCAACACCTCCCAAAAAAGGTGAAAGAGCAGAAGCAGAGGAGGAGGAGGAGGAAGGAGAGATCATCGAACTTGGAGAAATTGTCACCACAACAGGTGAGTGTGGGAGAACACAGCTACTGGTAAGCTAATCAATGTATGGCTGCCTCATTTCCAACACCCCATTTTTGTTTGTTTGTGGTTTTTAGGTGACGTGGATGTTGTGGAAGAAAAATCGCACTTTACCACAGAGAGTGCCCACGTACTCATCGGGGAGATAATGGTCTGCAATAGAGATCTAGATTACATAAAGCAAAACATCAATGATGTTCAACAAAAATTGAAGAACATCATTGATGTTTTAGGAAAAATATGAAAACGCACCAAGTAATTAACACACATTTGTGCCAGCTTCTGAACACATTTGCAACTTAAGAACTGTGTGAAATTTGGAACATGCACACATTGTGTCCACATGTGCTAGCTCCCATCATGGTGGATGAATGCCAACGTTTTTTTGGGGGTGCAACCACTTTACGAACTACGAAAGTGGTTGTGGTGAAGGGGTTGCACCCCCAAAAAACGTCCATTCATCCCCATGATGGAAAATGGCACTTTTGAAGCTTCTAGGCATGTGTTTTACCATCTAATGTCCATTTTCAGACCCAAATTGTGTGCATGTTCTAAATGTCCACTTTCCAGGGGTGACCCCCCCATGTGATGAAGGCAAGATCAAACACACTTTGAACATATAGTCATGTCTGATCTTGTCTTCACTTTACAAAGTTGAACGTTCCGAGCTCATAGGTTCTGTTTTGCTCCATGCCTGGTTTTACCAATTGCGGAATGTTTGTAAACAATGTTGTAAATAACCAAGATGTTGTCAGTTTGGGCGTGAAGATTGTAAACGCACTTGTGAATGTTTTCCAAGTAAACTTTTTTATTTTTCTAAATGTGTGGCTTCCTTATTTAAAAAACACAATGTATGTCAAATGTAAAGGATATGGGGGGCAATGGGTGTTATTTACTAAAGGCAAGTCCACTTTGCACTGCAAGTTTCTTTTCCAGGGCACTTTTTCACTGCACTTGTAGAGCATAGTGGATTTGACTTATGTAAATGACACCCACAGTGCTTTGTACGAAAACACGGAGCACAGCATTTTTGAGAATACACACATGTCTGACCTGGTGATGAAAAGGAGTATTTTGGGTGTCAGTTATGCAGTACAAACCTTCTCTAGACCAAAGATTAGGTATCAAACACACAAGATGAGAATAATCTTTTTGGGAAGAAGAGACTGTTACCTCCTTTTGCCCAGAAAGTGCATTCCCACTGTCGAAGGCAAAGGGAAAAAATTTCAAGGTAAAATAAGCTAAAAAGAATACTGTAATGACAAGAAATCATAGGTTGGTTTAAAAATAAGATTTATTAAAAAATGCCTCTCACACATCGTCAGGCAGAGCAATGGCCCCCCTACCCACAAAGTAGTCCATATATTGCTCGCGGACCGCGCGGGCATTTAGAGGGGGCAAGCCTGGACGTGCCACTTGAAGGGCTGTGAGGTCAGCATTTGGAGGGCCCTCCACATCTGGGCCAACGGGCACCACATAGTTCCTGTTATGTCTTTTGAGGAAGTTGTGCAATATGCAACAGGCAAGAACTATGTGGTTCAGTTTGTATTCCGCCAAGTTAATTGCCGTCAAGAACAGGCGGAAGCGGCTGGCCAGGATGCCAAAAGTGTTCTCCACAACTCTTCGGGCTCTGGACAGCCTGTAGTTGAAGACCCTCTGGTCTGGGGTGAGGGTCCTCATCGGGAACGGCCTCATCAGATGGGGAGTCAACGCAAACGCTTCATCTGCGACAAAGACGAAGGGGAGTCCTTCTGCATTCTCCTCTGGAGGTGGCAAGCACAGACTGCCACTTTGGAGACGCCAGTAGAACTCTGTGTGTGCAATGGCACCACCATCCGAGATCCGGCCGTTCATCCCCACGTCCACATACATAAATTCATATGTCGCCGACACCACCGCCAACATCACTACACTATTAAACCCTTTATAATTATAATAGTAGGACCCCGAGTTGGGCAGTGGGACGATGCGGACGTGTTTCCCATCAATTGCCCCTCCGCAGTTAGGAAAGTCCCAACGGCTGGCAAAGTGGGAGGCCACAGTCTGCCATTCCTGTGGCGTGGAAGGGAACTGTGGAGTGAAACAAGAAAAACTAATTAGTCACTTTGCACATAAACATTGCAAGCAGATTAGACAATCAACATCTTGGAACAAGAGCATTGTATAAAATTGGAGGCTGGAAAGTATTTGCACAGAAAAGTAGAGGCTCCCCTTCACAGATTACTCACCCCCCATCAATCCCCACACTTCTGATGGGCCATTGGCAATAACTAGGGTTTTGGGGGGGGGGGGTGTTGGACAGGTAACCCTCTGCACTTCATTGATTGGCAAATGGCTCAATAATGTGTGCTAGTTTGGGCAGACCCTCTGTACTTAACACTATTGGCAGCCCCCAGGAAAGCTAAACTAACATTTCAAACCCCCCCCCCCCCCAAAAAAAAGGAAAGCACATTGTGACATTCTGAAATTAGCAAGCAAGCTAATAGGAGGGAAAGAACCCAAAAAATGGAGGCAGCCCCTTGCACTACATGCTTTGCTGAATTCATCCCTAAAGATGCCCACTATAAAGAGGTAGGTATATAGTGTGTATTGACCTTGGGAAAGCCAGCAGATAGAGGATTGGTACCATCTGACAGAGCAGTTGGGGGAGGGGGTTCCTAATGAGTTTGCCCCCCTCCCCCCACCAAAAAAACAAAAAAAAAAAGGGGGCTCTACATGAAGTAAACCACACAGCAAACATTTGGGGGTGTTTGGGGGCAAACAATACTATGCAGCAGACAAAATACATTGCTTAAGTGACTAGGCCATAGGTGTCTATTGGGGCAGAAGAGCATGCTGGGGAGGTAAGTGAAGGGAAAAATGCATGAAGGAGAAAAGGGGCACAGCATATTAGAGCATATTGCAATCATGGTAATTAGGGAAGGAGGTCAAAATAGAAGACATTAGCAAACAGAGCATACATAGAAGGGAATAGTAAAGTATAAATGTTACCTTAATATAGTCCTCCTGCAGGACCTGGATGATGGCAGAACAGGTCTCTGGAATAATGATTCCCAGGGCCTGGGGAGAGATACCTGAAGAGAACTTCAAATCCTGAAGACTTCTCCCTGTCGCCAAGTACCTCAACGTGGCAACAAGCCTCTGCTCCGGAGTAATGGCTTGTCTCATGCAGGTATCCTGTCGGCTGATAAAGGGGGTCAGCAAAGCCAAAAGACGGTGAAAATCGGGGTCCGTCATCCTGAGAAAGTTCCTGAAATCATCAGGATTATTCTCCCGGATCTCACGAAGCAAAGGCATGTGCGAGAATTGGTCACGCTGAAGCAACCAATTCTTGGTCCACATACTCCTCGTCACTCTGTTCATGGACGGGTCTTGGGTCAAAGCTAAAAGCCCGACACCAATTCCGCGTACAGCACGAACTCGGCGACGAGTACGCACGGGAAACATTGCTCACAAGGTCACAAAAGGTCGGCTGGTCAGAACGGACAAACAGAAAGCACCGATAAACAGCAAGGCCTGAAAGAACGAAATGAATACCAGAAACGAGCAGACAATAAGCAGTGCAAATCAAAGCGTCCTATATCAAGATATAGGCCGCAATGACCAACAAATGCGAACTGACTACACTCACTAATAAACAGATACGCACGACAAGCACAAACTGAAGAGCAGTAACGATCTGAGTCAGAAAACTGAGAAGCGCGAATCTTAAGTCACCAAACTTCGACTAACTCGCGATAAACACGGGATCAGCAGAAGGAGCCCAACGGGTGCCTGACGTGGTGCTGAACTTCCCTTTTCTAATCTCGTGGACGACGACTTACGTCACGACGTTCTTGCAGACCGGATATTCCGACAACATAGTCCGACCGTGTGTACGCAACACCAACATCGGACAAAGTACGACGGACAGGATCCGACCGACCTGGTCCGCGGATTGTCCGACCGTGTGTATGGGGCTTAAGTCTGCTATTTTTTCAACAGAAAAAGCTTTCCTGCAAATGTAGCAGTAGTTTAGAGTGTTGAGACAAAAAATTTACCACTCCCAGGAATGCTTATAATGATCAGCTTTTATTTATTCATTTAAAACCTTTATCACAAAAAAAAATGTTGCTGTAACTACTTGTGTAACTGCTGTTTGAGCTGGAGTTTGGCTTCAATTTGTTAGTGTATCTAAATCTAATAGTACATCTAACACTCCTCTCCCCCCAGACTGACAATGCTGCTGTCCAAAGGTTCCCCCTGTGCTCCTTCATCCAGAGTGGGGGCACTCTAATACAGGAGGTGTGTTACTAGCCAAATCACCAGGTAAAAACAGAAGGAAAATGCCAAAAAAAAAAGGAAAATGAATGCATACATTTTTGGATTAGGGTTTAATACCGCTTTAAGATTTAAAATATCCCTTCTTCATCCTACCCACAAATTCCCCAAGATAGACCAGATGTCTGCCGGCCACCCACGATCGTTTCCCAGAGAGGCAGAATGGCGATCACCGTTCTGACAGGGGAGAAGATAGAGATCTTGTGTTCCTGCTAAGCAGAAAAACGATCTCTGTCTTCATCCAGTCAACCCCCATACAGTTAGCAAGCACCAGCTAGGCACACATTTAACCCTTTGATCGCCCCTAATGTTAACTCCTTCCCTGCCAGTGTCATTAGTACAGTAATAGTGCATATTTTTAGCACTGATCACTGTAATAATGTCACTGGTTCCCAAAAACGTGTCAAAAGTGTCAGTTAGGTGCCCGACTTGTCGATTTGTCCACTGCAATGTCGCAGTCCTGCTAAAAATCGCTGATCGCCGCCATTAATAGTATAAAAAAAAAGTAAGAACGAAAAATGGCATAAAAATATCCCATAGTTTGTAGACGCAAACCAATCAATATATGCTTATTGGAATTTTTTTTTACCAAAAACACGTAGCAGAATACATATTGGCCTAAATTGATGACGAAAGTAAAAAATATTGTTTTTCTTTTCAAAATTGTCACTCTTTTTTTTTGTTTATAGCGCAAAAAATAAAAACTGCAGAGGTGATTAAATACCACCAAAAGAAAGCTCTGTTTGTGGGAAAAAGGATATCAATTTTATTTGGGTACAGCATCGCACGGCTGCGCAATTGTCATTTAACATAACGCAGTGCTGCATCGCAAAAAATGGCCTGGTCATTCCGGGGCTAAAGTGGTTAAAGAACATTATGTAAGGGTTTATATAAATTTTGGGCGATCAGTATCTGAAAGCTGCACAATAATCTGTACAGAACAGGGAAAACTGTGCTGCACAGATTATGCTTTCCCTAACACAGCTAAGCATATTTTCAATATGGCTGCTGGAAACCAAATCTTTTATAACAAGGGGAATGGTTTATGCTAACACCCTCTGATTGGCCCTTCTAAACCATCTGACTAAAAAGACATAAAATACATTATTGGTAGGTGACTGCAATGGCAACAAAATTGTGCATTAATTAGCTGGGCCTGCAAATGGGCTCTCATTGTCTTGCCTTGAAGTTGAAACGTCTGAATTGTTCCATAATACTTTAAAATTAGCAAATCAGCATCAGAACCGGATAATGCAGCTACCTCTGTATGTCTGGCCCTCTCTGGACCATAAGAGATGCTGGTCTCATAGACTACAGTGCTGGTGTAATTTTTCAGCCCCATCTTCCCTTGGTCCATTACAGAACACTGTGTATTCTTTAAACTATTCACAGAACACATGGAATTTTGCCAAACTGCCTTTGCCCCCCTCTCTGTACCACACTACTGGCCCATCTCTCTCTTGGGCAGCCTCACTAGCCAATAGTGAGGCCAAGGACTGGAAAGGAGTCAGGCAGATCTGGTGACCACCAAATCTGGAGAGTGTTCTACAAAAACCAGTTCTGATTTTCAGAAAGCTGAAGGCTCTATACAGTGAGTTATAATGTTATAGGATTACCATTTAAAGTGCATAGCATGATCAAGATGTAAAAACACATATTAATAAGCCAGAACATGTCTGCCATCAGCACATCTACTTAAAGATTAAAGCCTCATACACACGATCGTATTGTTGGCCAACAAAACCGTGGACTTTTGTCCGAAGGGCATTGGCCCAAACTTGCCTTGCATACAAACGGCCACACAATTGTTGGCAAACAATTACGAACGTAGTGAAGTACTACGTTGTTTTTCAGCTCTTTAGCGCCACTCCTTCTGCTAATTTCATGTTAGTAGAAGTTTGGTGAGTGTTGATTCGCGCTTTTCATTTCACACTTTTCATTTTGCGCTTTTCAGTTAGTTTCTGAACAGCCGTTCGTCAACCAACCATGTTGCGGAATCGGAGGAGATTATGTGTTATTTATTATTGGCCTTGGAGTTATTGCTTTGACATAATTTTTGGGGTTGAATAATGATCTGATTTGGTATATTCCTATATTTTTGGATGCATAGAATGCACTTTTTGGTTAAGTTCTATTGACGGATAGCATGTCTAATTTTATTTGTTTTCTTTTTTTAATGCACAATAAAAAAAAATTGTGGAATAATACTTGGCTATGTGTTTTACTTCAAATGACAGTTTGGGAGTAGGCAGTTACATTTAAAAAAATACAATGTAAAATTAACAAGGGACACCAACATAGTTGTATCTTTGATCTTAGAAACTACAGGACAATGGTGTTGTGGTATCACTTGAATCACTTGAACAAAAAAAAGCCTTTGAAAATTTGTTTTGCAATAACTCCATCAGTATCACCAGAAAAGCAGCTTCATTATTATCCCATTAAAAAGGAGAGAATGTGCGCTGCATTTCGAGATTTCATAATTTGCCATGTTGCGAATGTGAAAGCTAGTTTACAAGGCCGACTGCTTCTGTCTCGTCCTTGCTTTCGAGCATGCGTGTTTGTTCGTTGGACTTTTGTCCGACGGACTTGTGTACAGACGTTTGGAAAATCCGACAACACACATTTGTTTGCGGAACATTTGAAAACCTGCTATCCAACATTTGTCCATGGAAAGTTGGCCAACAGTTGTCCGATGGAGCGTACACACAGTCGGATTTTCTTCCAACAGCCTGTCATCACACATTTCCCTCCAGAAAATCTGATCGTGTGTATGAGGCTTAAGGGTGCTGACCTTTGATTGGTTGCTGTGGGTTACTGTGCATCATTGCACCTTGCATTCTGTTCAAAGTTGTCTTGTCATTGTCACCAGAAAATCTGGAGACTGGCACTGGTGACCTACTAATTAGGTTGGTTACCTGAATATTATTCTATCCCATTGACTTCAATATTCTCTGAGAAACTGAACCAGAAACATGCAGATCAGGAAAGTCAGAACAAAGTATGAAGTTCTAATCTGTATACTTGTTCCAGGTCCGTTACTCAAAGTGTTGAAAAAAAATCAGCACGACAGGCAAGTAACTAGCATTGTCGAAAGGAGAGATCAGAAATAGCAGCCCCCGTGATTCTCTTATGTCAGGTTTCCTACTAAAAGCTTAATTCTCTGCTTTTACAACATTTTCTCACAAGAAAGCAAATCATCAAGCTTCTCATTCATCTACACTTGCAATAAAAACATTATGAATAGAAAATGTGTTATTTGCCAGAAAAAGCTACAAACAAGTTAGAAACCTTGTTTAGCCAAACATCTGAAAAGTTACAGTTCTCATCCCTGAGGCAGGATTGTCATTTATGAGGCTGGTGGAAATGTTAATTCTTATACATATTTTCAAGGCTTTCTGCATGGCTTAGCCCTTCTGCATAAATGCCCCGAGGCCAAATACATAGGAATGCCCTGTCAGCATCTACTCTTCTGCCTTACCGGTGATAGCCACACTGCACTCTTTTTTTCCCTTTGGGGTTGCCCTTGGCAAACTTTCGCTGGCCATCCCTAGTGGGCTATATTCAACTGCAGACACATCTCATCACTCATTGTACATTGTAAATGTATAACAGAAGTAATAGATACTCTTCACCTTTTAGAATAGCAGAATGACGCCTGCAGGACAACTGCTAGTGTTCTAGTAATGTCTGGCTTACTACTCAAAGATGCTTTTCAGCCAAATATGATAAGCATTGTCTCTGATGTATAATGGTTTAACTCTAACAAGACTGATCGTAAATGTGCAGTTAAAGGGGCTTTTCTCTTAATCCCTGTAGGAACATTTTTAAGACTGTGCTTCGACTCCTTTGTTTTGTATCATGGAGGGGGTTCTTACTCACTGCAGTGGGAATAGGGTAGCACACGGGGGGGGGGGGCAGCAAAATAAAGGGAAGCCTGGACAGAAGCAGGGATGGCATTTACTGGAACTGATCCTCTTTCCCTCCTGCAGCAGCTGAATGCCAGTGGGATGGAGAGGGGGAGAGGCAGGCTTTCAGTGTCTGCAAGAGGGAAAAGGGATTGATTCCTGTAAATGCCTCCCCTACTACTGTCCTAGTTCTGTAAATCCTAAAGTAACAGGGAGGCCACTTGGAGCAGGGGCAGGGTCACCATTGTGACACCTGTGACCCCTGAAGCTACACCCCATGTTGCACGGGGCTACGAGGGTGAGGCACACCCGACACACTCTGTGCACACACAGAGGTATTTTAACCCTTGTTGCACACTTATGCAACAGGGATGATTCACTAAAACTATAGAGTGAAAATTCTGGTGAAGCTCGGCATAGAAACCAATCAGCTTCCAGATTTTATGGTCAAGCCTTAACTGAACAAACTGAAGTTAGAATCTGATTGGCTACCATGCACAGCTGCACCAGATTTTAAACTCTCCAGTTTTAGTAAATCAATCCCAAGCCAGCCTGCAATACAGTAATAAATCATAAAAGTTAAATTGCTTTGTTGCAGAAGAGACTCTGTGGGCTGGATTTACTAAAACTAAACAGTTAAAAATCTGGTGCAGCTCTGCATAGAAACCAATCAATTTCCAGCTTAATTGAACAAGCTGAAGTTAGAAGCTGATTGGATACCACACACAGCTGTACCAGATTTTGCACTCTCGTGTTTTAGTAAATCAACCCCTTTATGTCTCTCTTGCAATAAAAGATTCTTATTTTGCCTGCTAGCAAATGTATTTTGGTTGAACATTGAGCTGCTGATGTGCAGCTTAGTATACAATATCGGTATGCATTGGGTGCCAGGACGAACTAACTCTCAGGCACATGTGCAGAAGTTACATCATCCCAAGCTGGCTAATGAGGATCGCCAAAAACATTAAACCCAGCTAAAATGTAAGAGGCGGAGTAAAGAGAAATCGCTTGGAAAGCAAGTGCAGGCATTTATTATCTAAACTTTTCCTAGCTGTAAATCAGATTCCAATGCTTAAAGAGAACCATGTAATAAAATACACTGGTCCACTACAATCCAGCTAACAGTCCATTTCCTAATAGGCTTTTGTCAGTATATTGTATTGATGAACTGGGAGAGGGGAGGTGTCTTCAGAGAGTGATTAATATATTGGAAGACACTTTACATCCTGGTAATGCTCTGTGTAAATTGCTACCATCTTTCCTCGATCTGTATGGCTCTTGAATGCTAGTGGTCTTGTGGAATAAATGTATTGGGAGTTACAGTATTCATTTATTACAAATTACAAATCATTCTCTGGCGCTATATAAATCGTGAATAATAATAATAATTTATTACGGTATGTATGCTATGTTTTTGGTTAAGTGTTTTTATGGACGTGGAATTTCTTTTTTGAATGTGAGGGAGCTACAACTCTGTTTAATATTATTTAAAAGAAAACAAGTGAGCGCTCAGTGTAAAAAAACAATAATAATAATCAAGCTGCCAGCACTAAAACGGTGAATATACAATCCTCAAACAAAATGTGAAAAAAATATAAGTGCAGTGCTAAAAATACATATAATGTGTAAATGTCTAAAAAACAGCAATAATCAGTTTGTGAATAAAATTGCATGTGAAAAAACTTGGTGAATCACTTCACACAGTTCCTTATCCAGAAATGGAAGATATCAGGACATATAGTGACCAACAGTTGAAATAAAACATCCTCTTCGTAGAGAAAAAAATTATACACCAAAACGAGAGATATAATGAAACTGCAGGAAAATCCCGCCACCAGTATACAGGGCACTCACCAGAAAATGGATGTAAACAAGCCTTTTATGGGTATCTTTTGTCCAGATGGTGATGTCCGGTAGATGCAAGTATCCTCATTTGGCATCCAGGTGGATATGAAATCAGAAAATGAATCCATCCTCAATACCCCCGATGGGGTGAGTGCTGTGTAAAAAAGCTCACCAGGAGCCAAGTAGAAGCTAATATGGTGTAGTATTTATTGGATTCCAATAGTAGTACATATACAAATGGCCAGTAAAAACAAGTATAAAAACACGTGCAAAAAAGTCCTACACACTGATGTTTTCATTGCTGCAGCCTCGTGGTAGGAGCAGAGTTTTTTGCACTTGTTTTTATGCTTGTTTTTACTGCCCATTTTTACATGTACCACTATTGGAAAAATGACGATACAATCTGATATTCAGAACAGAAGCATGGAAGAATCTGCAGTAAAGTTTGTACAAATTCTTACACTGTATACTGTACATATAATATATAATGTATATATGTGTAAATATCTCTCTCTCTCTCTCTCTCTATATATATATATATATATATATATTATTATTATTATATTATTATTATACAGGATTTATATAGCGCCAACAGTTTGCGCAGCGCTTAACAAAATAAAGGCAGACATTACAATTACATAACAATTTGGTACAAGAGGAATCAGAGGGCCCTGCTCGCTAGAGCTTACAATCTAAGAAGAAAGGGTAAATTGATACAAGAGGTAATAGCTGTGGGGGATGAGTTGATGGAAAAAGTAAAACAGTGTTAGTTAGAGGCAGGATAGGCTTCTTTAAAGAGAAAGGTTTTCAGGGATCGTCTAAAGATGGATAGATTAGGGGACAGTCGGACAGATTGGGGTAGAGAGTTCCAAAGGATGGGAGAAACTCTGGAGAAATCCTGGAGGCGAGCATGGGAGGAGGTGACAAGGGAGCTAGAGAGCAGGAGGTCTTGGGAGGACCGAAGAGAGCGGCTTGGTTGGTATTTTGGTACTAGGTTAGTGATGTAGCTGGGGGCAGAGTTATGGATGGCTTTGTAAACTATTGTTAGTACTTTGAATTTTATTCGTTGTGTGAGTGGAAGCCAGTGGAGGGATTGGCAGAGAGGGGTGGAGGACGCTGAATGGTTGGTAAGGTGGATAAGTCTTGCAGCAGCATTCATTATGGACTGAAGGGGGGATAGTCTATGTAAAGGTAATCCAATGAGGAGGGAGTTGCAGTAGTCGAGGCGAGAGATAACCAGGGAGTGAGTTAGAAGCTTGGTGGTGTCATTCGTTAAAAAGGGGCGTATTCTGGAAATGTTGCGGAGGCTAAGGCGGCATGATTTGGACAGGGATTGTATGTGGGTCCGAAAGGACAGTTCAGAGTCTAGGATTACCCCTAGCACCCTGGCATGTGGGGACGGACTGATAGATGTGCCATTGATCTTGACTGAGAAGTCAGGGGAAGGGGCACGTGGGGGAGGAAATATTAAGAGCTCAGTTTTAGACAGATTAAGTTTGAGAAAGTGGTTTGACATCCAGACTGATATGTCTGCTAGTAAATCAGTGATGCGTGAGGAGATTGATGGGGTGAGTTGAGGGGCAGAGAGATAGATCTGGGTGTCATCAGCATATAAA
>CM053029.1:210534394-210568813 GCA_028564925.1 Lithobates sylvaticus | reverse complement strand
ACTGAAATTTTAAATTGCAGATTTAAATGGTTGCTCTTTTCTATTTAGAGGCACATTGCTAAAAAATAAATAAAAGCCCCCAGTGATCAAGACATTCATTGAGCTGCTATTGATGATATAAGCACAGATTATATATACCGTATTTGCCGGCGTATAAGGCGACTGGGCGTATAAGACGACCCCCTAATTGTCCAGCTAAAACGTTGGTTTTGACATATACTCACAGTATAAGACGACCCCCTTCCAACTAGTCTGACTAGTAGTTTGGGTAACATACTGAAACAGCAATAAGTCTGTGCAATTTAATCAGAAGCTTTGTGAAGCAGTGCTGTGGTGGTAAATACCTTGTGTGCCCCGCAAAATCCACTGATGTACGGTCAGGTGCCTGATGGAGGGTTGGTGCCTGATGGAGGGTCGGTGCCTGATGGAGGGTCGGGTGCCTGATGGAGGGTCGGGTGCCTGATGGAGGGTCGGGTGCCAAATGGAGGGTCGGGTGCCTGATGGAGGGTCAGGTGCCATATGGAGGGCCGGGTGCTTCAAATCAAAGCTCCGGTGTGGAATGGCGAGGTGGCCGTGAAAGGAAGAGGAGCCAAGGGGTAGCCGCATTCAGTAACACACTGTATACAGTATTACAGTGTACCGCGCTGAGCCAATCACGGCAAGCGATGTGTTCTATTAATGAATACAAAGCCTGCACGGATTGGCTTTGAGATTCAGAGAGGCGCGGGCTGATGATATTACAACCTCTGCCAATCCGAGCAGGCTTTGTATTCATTAAAAGAATACATCGCTCGCCGTGATTGGCAGAGGTTGGAACATCATCAGCCCGCGCCTCTCTGACTCTGAAAGCCAATCCGTGCAGGCTTTGTATTCATTAATAGAATACATCGCTTGCCGTGATTGGCTCAGCGCGGACATTAATGCGGACATCCATATACCGGCGTATAAGACGACCCCCGATATTTGGGGGATTTTTTTAACTATAAAAGGTCGTCTTATACGCCGGAAAATACGGTATATATATATATATATATATATATATATATATATATATATATATATATATACAGTATATATTTGTATATACAGTGCCTTGCAAAAGTATTCATCCCCCTTGGCATTTTTCGTGTTTTGTTGCATCACAACCTGGAATTAACATTGATTGTTTGAGGATTTGAATCATTTAATTTACAGAACATGCCCACAATTTTGAAGATTAATATCAACCAGATTTGAAAATATTTCAACTGCATTTGAAAATATTTCAACTGCATTTGAAATTATTTCAACCGAATTCGAAAATATTTTGCGACCCGACTTTGGGTCCACGTATCTCGGGGTCACTTGGTGATATAAACTTTGGATATGTTATAGTGCTAGTTCTACTGTGTTTGCATACCAAATTTGGGGTTTCTAGCTACAAGTGGCCCCGAGATACGTGGCCCCAAAGTCGGGTCGAAAAATGTCATTCTCTGCTGCAGAAAAGTGCTTGACATTTTGTGACCCGACTTTGGGGCCACATATCTCGGGGCCACTTATAGCTAGAAACCCCAAATTTGGTATGCAGACACAGTAGAACTAGCACTACAACCTATCCAAATTTGTGACCCCGAGATACGTGGACCCAAAGTCGGGTCGCAAAATATTTTCGAATCCGGTTGAAATAATTTCAAATGCAGTTGAAATATTTTCAAATGCAGTTGAAATATTTTCAAATGCAGTTGAAATATTTTCAAATGCAGTTGAAATTATTTCAACTGCATTAGAAACTATTTCAACTGCATTAGAAACTATTTCAACCAGATTTGAAAATATTTCAACCAGATTTGAAAATATTTCAACTGCATTAGAAACTATTTCAACCAGATTTGAAAATATTTCATCTGCATTAGAAACTATTTCTATCACCAAGTAACCCCGAGATACGTGGACCCAAAGTCAGGTCGCAAAATATTTTCGAAATCGGTTGAAAAAATTTCAAATGCAGTTGAAAAAATTTCAAATGCAGTTAAAATAATTTCAAACCATGTTGATACTATTTCAAGCGGATTCTAAAATATTTTGCGACCCGACTTTGAAAAAAAGAATGCAAATTGATTCTAACAGTCTGCAGAAGATCTGCAAAAAAAAAAAGAAGTGAAATGGCTGTTAATAGTCTACAGGAGATCTGCTATTAAATTATATATTTTTTTTCTATTCTGTTCTAATCTTTTCTATTTGAATTATAAATTTTGGAAGATGGTTATTTACTTATATACATCTGTCACATAAAAAAAAAAAGGATGTGAAATGGCTGTCACGGATGTCGATCGCAAGGCAAGTACATATGCTGTATGTCATTGTCCACTTGCCACAACACCTGCCACAAGCGCCAAGACACCTGCCATGAGTGCAACGTCACCGACCACAAGTGCCACGTGACCAAGTTGTGGATTGTCCACTTGCCATGTCACCTGCCACAAGTTATGGGGTTCCTAGCACCAAGTGACCCCCAGATATGGGGGATATGTCAAGTACTTTTCTACAGCAGAGAATTACATTTTGTGAGCCGAATTTGGGGCCACGTATCTCGGGGCCACTTAAAGCTAGAAACCCCAAATTTGGTATGCAAACACAGTAAAACTAGCACTACAACCTCTCCAAAGTTTATATCACCAAGTGACCCCGAGATACGTGGACCCAAAGTCGGGTCGCAAAATATTTTCGAATTCAGTTGAAATAATTTCAAATGCAGTTGAAATATTTTCAAATCTGGATGAAATTATTTCAACAGCATTAGAAACTATTTCAACTGCATTAGAAACTATTTCTACCAGATTTGAAACTATTTCAACTGCATTAGAAACTATTTCAACTGCATTAGAAACTATTTCAACTGCATTAGAAACTATTTCAACCAGATTTGAAAATATTTCATCTGCATTAGAAACTATTTCTATCACCAAGTAACCCCAAGATACGTGGACCCAAAGTCGGGTCGCAAAATATTTTCGAATTCGGTTGAAATAATTTCAAATGCAGTTGAAAAAATTTCAAATGCAGTTGAAAAAATTTCAAATGCAGTTGAAAAAATTTCAAATGCAGTTGAAAAAATTTCAAATGCAGTTGAAAAAATTTCAAATCATGTTGAAAAAATTTCAAATCATGTTGATACTATTTCAAGCGGATTCGAAAATATTTTGCGACCCGACTTTGAAAAAAAAAAATGAAATTGATTCTAACAGTCTGCAGAAGATCTGCAAAAAAAAAAAAGAAGTGAAATGGCTGTTAATAGTCTACAGGAGATCTGCTATTAAATTATATATTTTTTTCTATTCTGTTCTAATCTTTTCTATTTGAATTATAAATTTTGGAAGATGGTTATTTACTTATATACATCTGTCACATAAAAAAAAAGATGTGAAATGGCTGTCACGGATGTCGATCGCAAGGCAAGTACATATGCTGTATGTCATTGTCCACTTGCCACAACACCTGCCACAAGCGCCAAGACACCTGCCATGAGTGCCACGTCACCGACCACAAGTGCCACGTGACCTACCACGTGACCAAGTTGTGGATTGTCCACTTGCCATGTCACCTGCCACAAGTTATGGGGTTCCTAGCACCAAGTGACCCCCAGATATGGGGGATATGTCAAGTACTTTTCTACAGCAGAGAATTACATTTTGTGAGCCGACTTTGGGTCCACGTATCTCGGGGTTACAAATTTGGAGAGGTTGTAGTGCTAGTTCTACTGTGTTTGCATACCAAATTTGGGGTTTCTAGCTATAAGTGGCCCCGAGATACGTGGCCCCAAAGTCGGGTCGCAAAATGTCAAGCACTTTTCTGCAGCAGAGAATGACATTTTTTGACCCGACTTTGGGGCCACATATCTCGGGGCCACACAAATTTGGTATGCAAACACAGTAGAACTAGCACTACAACCTCTCCAAATTTGGGGTTTATATCACCAAGTGACCCCGAGATACGTGGACCCAAAGTCGGGTCGCAAAATATTTTCGGATTCAGTTGAAATAATTTCAAATGCAGTTGAAATATTTTCAAATCTGGATGAAATTATTTCAACAGCATTAGAAACTATTTCAACTGCATTAGAAACTATTTCAACTGCATTAGAAACTATTTCAACTGCATTAGAAACTATTTCAACTGCATTAGAAACTATTTCAACTGCATTAGAAACTATTTCAACCAGATTTGAAAATATTTCATCTGCATTAGAAACTATTTCTATCACCAAGTAACCCCAAGATACGTGGACCCAAAGTCGGGTCGCAAAATATTTTCGAATTCGGTTGAAATAATTTCAAATGCAGTTGAAAAAATTTCAAATGCAGTTGAAAAAATTTCAAATGCAGTTGAAAAAATTTCAAATGCAGTTGAAAAAATTTCAAATGCAGTTGAAAAAATTTCAAATCATGTTGAAAAAATTTCAAATCATGTTGAAAAAATTTCAAATCATGTTGATACTATTTCAAGCGGATTCGAAAATATTTTGCGACCCGACTTTGAAAAAAAAAAATGAAATTGATTCTAACAGTCTGCAGAAGATCTGCAAAAAAAAAAAAAGAAGTGAAATGGCTGTTAATAGTCTACAGGATATCTGCTATTAAATTATATATTTTTTTCTATTCTGTTCTAATCTTTTCTATTTGAATTATAAATTTTGGAAGATGGTTATTTACTTATATACATCTGTCACATAAAAAAAAAGATGTGAAATGGCTGTCACGGATGTCGATCGCAAGGCAAGTACATATGCTGTATGTCATTGTCCACTTGCCACAACACCTGCCACAAGCGCCAAGACACCTGCCATGAGTGCCACGTCACCGACCACAAGTGCCACGTGACCTACCACGTGACCAAGTTGTGGATTGTCCACTTGCCATGTCACCTGCCACAAGTTATGGGGTTCCTAGCACCAAGTGACCCCCAGATATGGGGGATATGTCAAGTACTTTTCTACAGCAGAGAATTACATTTTGTGAGCCGACTTTGGGTCCACGTATCTCGGGGTTACAAATTTGGAGAGGTTGTAGTGCTAGTTCTACTGTGTTTGCATACCAAATTTGGGGTTTCTAGCTATAAGTGGCCCCGAGATACGTGGCCCCAAAGTCGGGTCGCAAAATGTCAAGCACTTTTCTGCAGCAGAGAATGACATTTTTTGACCCGACTTTGGGGCCACATATCTCGGGGCCACACAAATTTGGTATGCAAACACAGTAGAACTAGCACTACAACCTCTCCAAATTTGGGGTTTATATCACCAAGTGACCCCGAGATACGTGGACCCAAAGTCGGGTCGCAAAATATTTTCGGATTCAGTTGAAATAATTTCAAATGCAGTTGAAATATTTTCAAATCTGGATGAAATTATTTCAACAGCATTAGAAACTATTTCAACTGCATTAGAAACTATTTCAACTGCATTAGAAACTATTTCAACTGCATTAGAAACTATTTCAACTGCATTAGAAACTATTTCAACCAGATTTGAAAATATTTCATCTGCATTAGAAACTATTTCTATCACCAAGTAACCCCAAGATACGTGGACCCAAAGTCGGGTCGCAAAATATTTTCGAATTCGGTTGAAATAATTTCAAATGCAGTTGAAAAAATTTCAAATGCAGTTGAAAAAATTTCAAATGCAGTTGAAAAAATTTCAAATGCAGTTGAAAAAATTTCAAATGCAGTTGAAAAAATTTCAAATGCAGTTGAAAAAATTTCAAATCATGTTGAAAAAATTTCAAATCATGTTGATACTATTTCAAGCGGATTCGAAAATATTTTGCGACCCGACTTTGAAAAAAAAAAAATGAAATTGATTCTAACAGTCTGCAGAAGATCTGCAAAAAAAAAAAAAGAAGTGAAATGGCTGTTAATAGTCTACAGGAGATCTGCTATTAAATTATATATTTTTTTCTATTCTGTTCTAATCTTTTCTATTTGAATTATAAATTTTGGAAGATGGTTATTTACTTATATACATCTGTCACATAAAAAAAAAGATGTGAAATGGCTGTCACGGATGTCGATCGCAAGGCAAGTACATATGCTGTATGTCATTGTCCACTTGCCACAACACCTGCCACAAGCGCCAAGACACCTGCCATGAGTGCCACGTCACCGACCACAAGTGCCACGTGACCTACCACGTGACCAAGTTGTGGATTGTCCACTTGCCATGTCACCTGCCACAAGTTATGGGGTTCCTAGCACCAAGTGACCCCCAGATATGGGGGATATGTCAAGTACTTTTCTACAGCAGAGAATTACATTTTGTGAGCCGACTTTGGGTCCACGTATCTCGGGGTTACAAATTTGGAGAGGTTGTAGTGCTAGTTCTACTGTGTTTGCATACCAAATTTGGGGTTTCTAGCTATAAGTGGCCCCGAGATACGTGGCCCCAAAGTCGGGTCGCAAAATTCAAGCACTTTTCTGCAGCAGAGAATGACATTTTTTGACCCGACTTTGGGGCCACATATCTCGGGGCCACACAAATTTGGTATGCAAACACAGTAGAACTAGCACTACAACATATCCAAATTTGGTGTTTCTATCACCAAGTAACCCCGAGATACGTGGACCCAAAGTCGGGTCGCAAAATATTTTTGAATTCGAAAATCGGTCGAAAACTAAACGAAATCCGAAAACGAATTTAACAAATGTAACGAATCTAACTAAACGAAATTAATTAATTAACAAATTAAAACGAAACTAAACGAAACTAATTTTTTCCTTTTGCACATGTCTAAGATCCACAGCTCAGGTGGGAGAATCTGTCCACATTACGACTATTATTTGTGCACTCCAAAAATCTGGCCTTTATGGAAGAGTGATAAGAAGAAAGCCATTGTTGAAAGAAAGCCATAAGAAGTCCCGTTTGCAGTATGCGAGAAGCCATGTGGGGGACACAGCAAACATGTGGAAGAAGGTGCTCTGGTCAGATGAGACCAAACATTTTTCTTTTTGGCCTAAAAGCAAAACGCTATGTGTGGCGGAAAACTAATACTGCACATCACCCTGAACACACCATCCCCCCATGAAACATGGTGGTGGCAGCATCATGTTGTGGGGATGCTTTTCTTCAGCAGGGACAGGGAGTCTGCAAAAGACTTGAGACTGGGGCGGAGGTTCACCTTCCAGCACAAGGACCCTAAATATACAGCCAGAGCTACAATGGAATGGTTTAGATCAAAGCATATTCATGTTTTAGAATGGCCAATTCAAAGTCCAGACCTAAATCCAATTTAGAATCTGGGGCAAGACTTGCAAATTGCTGTTCACAAATGCTCTATATCCAATATGATAGAGCTTGAGCTATTTTGCAAAAAAGAATGGGCAAAAATTTCACTCTCTAGATGTTCAAAGCTGGTAGAGACATTCCTAAATACACTTGCAGCTGTAATTATAGCAAAAGGTGGTTCTACAAAGTATTGACTCAGGGGGCTGAAAACAAGTGCACGCCACACTTTTTACATATGTATTTGTAAAAAATTGTGAAAAGCATTTATCCTTTTCCTTCCACCTCACAATTGTAATCTGAGTTTTCAAGTGGGAAATGCGATATTCCTAAGAACCAAGGCCTGAGGTGTGCCATGGCCTAGCTGGTCAGTATGCCTGAAAAGAGGGCAAACCCTGAATGTAAGAATAAGAAAAAACTATGAGTATGTATGAAAGCTGGGGGAACAGGTGGGTGGGAACCCAGAAACACTGACAACACTAGCCCTGGCAGAGGAGGAGGATTAAATAGTCTCTCTGACTCCTCCTCTCCGGCCAGCCTTTAACACTTGTAATCGGAGTCTTCAAGTGGGAAATGCGATATTCCTAAGAACCAAGGCCTGAGGTGTGCCATGGCCTAGCTGGTCAGTATGCCTGAAAAGAGGGCAAAAGGACACACGTTTTAGGTGAAGAAGGGAAGGCAATGATCTAACACGTGGACTAACACGCGCCCGGATGGCAACAGTGAGTAACCGGTAATTATCCGCTGTGACAGGAGAACCCACGACTCCTGACTTGGTGATGAAAAGGTACCCCCTGTAGAATCTGCAAAGCTATGCAGAACCCAACTGAACGTCCTGTGAAGGATAGGATTGAGCCTGATGCCCAAGACAACCCAGACATGAGAATGAACTGCTTGTGAATGAGAGGATACGTGGGGGAAAGGAAGCAAGGGCTGGCCCAAGGAACCCCTGCAAATGATGGCAGAGAAGATTGAAATACTTCAACGGACACCGGCGAAGTAGCTTAGTGAAATGCCCCCCCCAACCCCTGGCCTACTCCTACTATGGTATGAGGACGTGAGAGGGTGAGTGCAAAAATACCACTGGCAGGAGTGCAAAAAAGCTGGATGCCTGATGGATGTGATGGAGTAGGCACTATGACAATGAGCATCGTCAAACATGGAGAAACCATGCCAGACACAGAACACTGGTCCCACCTGATACGCACGGGTCGTGCTGCAGCCTGAGACCTAACAACCGAGTCTGAATCCTAAACCGGGGAAGGAGGTATGGATGCCAAGACGGCCCAACCTGAGAACAAATTAGAGAAATGACAGACAACCAGACATGAGAACAACAACGCCCCTCTGTGCCTACCTAAGAATGAGAACATGAGCAGAAATGTCAAGACCACTGCGTGTAATGAACCTGACAACGGACCCCCCCCCACCCTTGTGTGAGTAGTGAGTGAGCCCGAGTAACCTGCAGTGCAGAGACAGGTAATTAACTGAAAACTCAGGGCTAGTGTACCCACAGACCATGGTGGGTAGTCGTATGAGTGTGGTGAATGAACATGCATCGTATGACGCGTGGTATACGGGCGAGAAGATTGTGGACAACAATCAATTAACAAACGAACCTCAGCCCGTATGGATCTGTAGACGTGACAGATCCTGACGTGTGAGCCCTAGCTAACTGACCCAGGTACAAACATGAACACAGATACGATGAGCCATGACAACCAACGAACAAAAAACAGCTACCGGAGTATGCCATGAGTGAACAACGCCCCTCTGAGAAACGCTGGGGCTGAACACCGAGGCTGAAAACACCATGATAGAAATGCTGCGGCAGAAACACTATGACAGAAATGCTGCGGCAGAAACGCTATGACAGAAATGCTGAAGCAGAAACGCTATGACAGAAATGCTGAGGCAGAAACGCTATGACAGAAATGCTGAGGCAGAACGCTATCACAGAAATGCTGAGGCAGAAACGCTATGAAAGAAATGCTGAGGCAGAAACGTAATGACAGAAATGTTGAGGCAGAAATGTAATGACAGAAATGCTGAGGCAGAAACGTAATGACAGAAATGCTGAGGCAGAAACTTAATGACAGTAATGCTGAGGCAGAAACGTAATGACAGAAATGCTGAGGCAGAAACGCTATGACAGGAAACACTGAAGCTGAATGCTGAGGCAGAAACGTAATGACATAAATCTAGGGGCAGAAATGCAATGACATGAATCCAGGGGCAGAAACGCAATGACCTGAATCCAGGGGCAGAAATGCAATGACATAAATCCAGGGGCAGAAATGCAATGACAGAAATCCAAGGGCAGAAACGTTATGACAGAACGCTGAGGCAGAAATGCAATGACAGAAATCCTGTGGCAGACATGCCATGACAGAAACCCTGGGCAGAAATGCTATGACAGAACACTGAGGCAGAAATGCAATGACAGAAATCCAGGGGCAGAAACGCAATGACAGAAACCCTGGGCAGAAATGCAATGACAGAAATCCAGGGGCAGGAAAACAAAAACAGAAATCCAGGGGCAGAAATGCAATGACAGAAATCCAGGGGCAGAAACGCAATGACAGAAAACCAGGGGCAGAAAGTAAATGACAGAAAACCAGGGGCAGAAACGCAATGGCAGAAATCCAGGGGCAGAACGCAATGACAGAATCCAGGGGCAGAAACGCAATGACAGAAATCCAGGGGCAGAAACGCAATGACAGAAATCCTGGGCAAAAAAGCTATGACAGAACGTTGAGGCAGAAATGCAATGACAGAAACGCTGAGGCAGAAATGCCATGACAGAAAACCTGGGGCAGAAACGCAATGCCAAATGCTGAGACCGAAATGCTGAGGCAGAAATGCAATGACAGAAATCCTGGGGCAGAATGTTATGACAGAACGCTGAGGCAAAAATGCCATGACAGAAATCCTGGGCAGAAACGCAAATGACAGAAAATATGCTGAGACTGAACGCTAAGGCAGAAACGCAATGACAGAAATCCAGGGGCAGAATACCATGACAGAAATCCTGAGCAGAACGCTATGACAGAAACCCTGAGCAGAAACGCTGAGCCTGAAATGCTGAGGCAGAAATGCAACAACAGAAATCCTGGGGCAGAACGCTGAGGCAGAAATGCCATGACAGAAAACCTGGGCAGAAACGCAAATGACAGAAACACGCTGAGACTGAACGCTGAGGCAGAAATGCATTGACAGAAATCCTGGGCAGAAACGCTGAGGCAGCAATGCCATGACAGAAATCCTGGGGCAGAAACGCTATGACAGAAACGCTGAGACTGAACGCTGAGCCAGAAATGCTGGGCAGAACCCTGAGACAGAAATGCTGGGGCAGGAATGCTATGACAAACTCAGAGACTGTAAACCGTGACAAAATGCCGGGGCATGACGCAATGACATGAATGCTGGGGCATGACGCAAATGACAGAAAAATGCTGGGGCAGAATGCTATGACAGAAAAGCAGGGGCAGAACGCTATGACAGAAATGCTGTGGCAGAATGCTATGACAGACATGCCGGGGCAGAAACGCTATGATAGAAAAGCCGGGGCAGAAACGCTATGACAGCAACCCTGGGGCAGAAACGCTATGACAGCAACCCTGGGGCATAAATGATGTGCAGAACGCTGACCGAGCGCTATGACAGACATGCCAAGCAGAAACGTTGACAGAAATGCTGGGCAGAAAAGCTATGACAGAAAAACGCTATGATAGCAACCCTGGGGCAGAAACGCTGTGCAGAATGCTGACAGAAATGCTGGGCCAAACGCCACGATGAAAACACTAGTGACGGAAGCGGTGGATGCCCGGGAGGCCCTATGTGCGTACTGGGAGGTGAACTGGCGGGCGAGTGGCAAGTGGGTGGAGGATGAATGGACGGACAGCCCCCCCCCCCGCATGAGCGGCGGGCGCCCCCCCCCCCCCCAGCGTGTACTGTGGGAAGCGGGCGGCACCTTGGCCAGACCCCTGGGGAAGTGGGTGGTGGAGGATGATGGGTGGATGGCTCCCCCCATAAAGGTAGATGCACAGTGACATGTGTCCCTACTGCAGCGATAACCCCACCCCTGCGGGAACATCGGGAAAGGCAGGCGGGCGGCCCCCAGATCTGTGCTGGAGAGAGGAGCTGGTGACAGCCGAGTCAACCCCCCAAGTGGGAACCAGATCTGCCCAGGAGAAGGAGCTAGCGGGTGGCCGATTTATCCCACAACCTCGCTCCCCCAGGCAAGAACACCGGGAGAAAGCGGACGCCCCCCCCGGAGAAGGAGCTGGCAGGTGGCTGATTCCCCCCTCCCCCCGGCGGGAACACCGGAAGTAGGCGGGTGGCCCCCACGTGGAGCCAGATCGGGACCGTAGAAGGAGCTGGCGTGTGGCTGATTTCCCCCTTCCCCCCGGCGAGTATGCCGGGAGAAAGCGCCCGGGCGGCCCCCACATGGAGCCAGATCAGCGGAAGAGAAAGGAGCTGGCGGGCGGCTGATTCACCCCCCCTCTCACCCCCAGCGGGAACGACGGGAGAAAGCGGGCAGGTGGCCCCCACGTGGAGCCAGACCAGCCCAGGAAAAGGAACTGCAGGCGGGCGAATCACACCCCCCCGGGAGAAGCGGCAGGGATCAGAGTGATGAGAATGTGGGTGGGTGGCGGGCGGACTCCCCGGTAGTGCCCCCACTGTAACAGCCGACCGTCTCTCAGCAAGGAGCCAGCAGTGGGCGTAACCCAGAAACGCCGACAACACTGGCCCTGGCAGAGGAGGAGGATTAAATAGTCTCTCCGACTCCTCCCACAAGCCTTTAACACTTGTAATCGGAGTCTTCAAGTGGGAAATGCGATATTCCTAAGAACCAAGGCCTGAGGTGTGCCATGGCCTAGCTGGTCAGTATGCCTGAAAAGAGGGCAAAAGGACACAAGTTTTAGGTGAAGAAGGGAAGGCAATGATCCAACACGTGGACTAACACGCGCCCAGTAAGTGACCAGTAAGTATCCGCTGTGACAGGAGAACCCACCGACTCCTGACTTGGTGATGAAAAGGAACCCCCTGTAGAACCTGCAAAGCTATGCAGAACCCAACTGAACGTCCTGTGAAGGATAGGATTGAGCCTGATGCCCAAGACAACCCAGACATGAGAATGAACTGCTTGTGAATGAGAGGATACGTGGGGGAAAGGAAGCAAGGGCTGGCCCAAGGAGCCCCTGCAAATGATGGCCGAGAAGATTGAAATACTTCAGCCAGCCTTTAACACTTATGTGCCACTTTGTGTTGTTCTATCACATAAAATCTCAAAAAAATACAAATTACGTTTTTGGTTGTAACATCACAAAATGTGGAACATTTCAAGTGGTATGCATACTTTTTCAAGGCACGGTAATATAGTGGCTTAACAACCACTTTAAAGGGGGAAAAGGGCTGGGAGGAGGACCGGCTGGGCAAATGACCTGCGAAAGTCATACAACCAGGCTCTCTTCCTATCACTAAGTTTACAGTTATGCATAGAACACTCCATAGACACAAGGCTCCACATTGTGGTCTGCATTTTTATGAGTAAACTAAACACTGCTGTGTCCAACAGATGGTATAGCATGCACTTGCATTTTAAATAGGGCCCTGGGATTCATTGTTATTATATCAAGCAGACCCTCCCACTTAGAAATCTGTTTGACAAAGTTTATGGAGGAGCATATAATGGTATGTCATGTAACAAGAGAACAGGACAAGTAAAATAATCTGCAATTAAATTTTCTTAAATTCCTTGCAATGTATATCACCAAACTGGAAAGGATTATTTTGTTTCTAAACAATAGTGGAATTTCACTATAAGCCGCACAAGAAAATCAAATGAACTGACATCATGCTACAGTTTTACAATAATGCAAACTGTGCATTATTCCAGCTGCTAAAAACACAAATATTTTACTGTCAACAAGGTCCCCCATTGCCTCGGGCTGTAAAATGGGTAAGCAAATAGCCAAACGAAGACTCATTATATACACGTGCATTACATTTTTACTAAAGCTAGTACAATGTGCTTAACGAAGCAAAAATACACTGTGTTTTGGGTTCGCTCCTTGCACACTAATTAATTATAAATTAGCTTTAATATTGCCCCTGGCAGAACAGGGGCTACTTAATTTGGCTTTGCGACACTGGACATCTTTTACATATACATTTTTTTTTTTTTTTTTAGGAATAAAAAAAAAGAAATTAGCTTTTTTTTCTTTTCCTGCAGTGCTGGAGGGAACATTATTGAATAAGAGACTGAATACGCTTCATTGTAATCAGAATAATGTAAAACAAAACACAGCAGACGATGTTCAGTGACTGAAGTTTTATATAAATTTAATAATCAGCTAGCATGAAAATCTGGAATAGATTTGCTATAAGAATCTGAGGTCAGTTAATAGGGATTATAGGGCAAAGCAGCTGGGCCTTTTTTAAATAGAAATGGAAGCAGACAAAAAAACTCCTGCACTTGAAAGTGGTATTCGGATTCTATAGGCACCTAATTTGTTGTTTCAGTCTTGACTCACATGGAAATGCCACGCTTTGCTGCCCTCTTAAGGCTGGGTAGTCTGGGCACGCTGCAACCATAAACAGAGGACGCACCAGCCTAGTGTATTATCCTTAGATAACCCTTATTGATAAAACCAAGAAATGTATTATAGACTCACAAACCAACGTATGTACAAGCTTGGCAGAACAAATCCAGGTACAGACTGCCAACGTTCCTGTGTATCCTTAAATACATCACATCACACAGAGGAATGATACAGGTCTGGAAGGCTAGCGCAATTTTTCCCCATACACACGAGTGGAAATTCCGCCAGCAACAGATTTTAGTCGGAAAATGCGACTGTGTGTATGCTCCGTCAGACTTTTGCTGGTGGAATTCCCGCCAGCAAAAGATTGAGAGCAGGTTCTCTATTTTTCGGTCTGAAAAAGTTCCGATCGGAAATTCCGATTGTCTGTACTAATTCCGACGCACAAAATTCCTACGCATGCTCGGAAACAGATAGACGCAATTGCTCGGAAGCATTGAACTTAATTTTCTCGGTTTGTCGTAGTGTTGTATGTCACTGCGTTCTTGATGGTCGAAAGTTCATAGAACTTTTGTGTGACCGTGTGTATGCAAGCAAAGCTTGAGCGGAATTCCATCGGAAAAAACATCCAAGATTTTTCCGACGAAAATTACGCTTGTGTATATGGGGCATTAGAGGGACTAGCCCTCTTCCTCAGAGCCAACCTGAAACATGTAAGGATACACAGGAACTTTGGTGATCTGTCTTCATTTTTCTTTTTTTCTTTCAAATGATGCAGCAGTGTGCTGCAAATAAACAAAAGCTCCAAGAACAGATGGTCCACAGCAAGTGAATGAGCACCCAACATTTTAAAAAGGAGCTATCAACAGAAAGTATAAATTAAAAAATGAATAATTAATAAAATCCCAAAATACCACCCTTGGTAATTGAAAGGAACCTAAAATAAAAGTCTTAACAGCTTAAAATAAAAATCATTAAAGTTATCCCCCCTAAAAAACTAAATAATACCCCCTTGGAAATACAAGCTTTTAAACAAAAAAGAAAAAAAAAAGAAAGGTTGCTATGGATGGGACAGCATGCTAAAAAATTACTGCTGACCTCAGATCGACCAAAATAGGAATAAAAAAAAGCCCTAAATTTGTTGTAATGTCAGAAGATGTTTTATCTTATTGCATTTTATGCATTGAGATAAAGAGCCTTCTGTGTGTAGCAGCCCCCCTCAGCCCCCCTAATACTAACCTGAGCTCCATCTTCTTCCAGCGATTTGCACGAGTGCCTCGGCCATCCCGTCGTGCCTCCCTCCTGATTGGTTGAGACACAGCAGCTACATCATTGGCTCCCGCTGCTGTCAATAAAAGTCAGCTAGCCAGTCAGGGGAAACAGGGGGGGGGGGGGGGGGGGGGGGGTTTTTGAACCAAGGCTTCATGTCCGAATGGACACAGAGAGCTGCGGCTCAGCTCTGGTGACCCTATAGCAAGCTGCGCACTGTGGGGGCACTTGACAGGAGAGAGGAGCCAGGAGTCCCGGGGGGGGGACCCCAGAAGAGGGGGATCCAGGGTGCTCTGTGCAAAACCACTTCACAGAGGAGGTAAGTATAGCATGTTTGTTATTTTTAAAGAAAAAAAACTAGACTTTAGTATCACTTTAATAGTAAGAAAAAAGTGTAACAAATGGTTTGTTTGTCCAAAGAACTAGCAATCAGAATTAAAGTACAGCTTTATACTTGACCCTTAATCTCTACCTATACAGTTTCTATCCTTTTCCTTACGGCAAATACATTTTAAATCACATTGTTTCATCTATTTGCCAGCCTATAATAAGTGTAGATATGTACTGGGTGGCTATTCCAACACAGTCCATCAGCACCCCAATGCAAGACAAGGCAAAATGTGTGTAGTAGGGTTGAGCGAACCCGAACTGTAAAGTTTGGGTCCGTACCGGACTTTTGGGTGTCCAGGACCCCGACCCGAACCCGAACTATTGGCTGTAAGTTCGGGTTCGGGTCCGGTGTTCGGCGATGTATTGGTGCCTTTTTAACAGCTGCAGGGCAGCCAATCGACGCTAGTTTCACTAGTGTGCCCTTAGAAGCCATCACAGCCATGCCTACTAATGGCATGGCTGTGATTGGCCAGTGCAGCATGTGACCCAGCCTCTATATATAGTCCAGACACACAGCACACAGCGTCATTGTGCTATAGACAGGTTTCTGTGCTGCTGAGAGAGAGGATTTTTAGGAGTTATGCCGCGTACACACGAAGGGACTTTTCCCGGCGGACCTAGTCCAGCGGACAATCCGCCGGACTTTCCAGCTGGCTTCGCCGGACTTTCCGAGCGTATGGACTTGCCCACACACGCCCGGACTTCTCCGGCGGACAATCCGCTGGACAAAGTCTGCGGGACTTTTGAAAATGAACGGACTTGCCCACACACGGAGCAGTCCGTTCATTTAGAACGTAACTTCAGGTACGTAGCTAGTGTAGGCAGTAAATGCCGGCGCGCTAGCTCCGTCACCTGGCATGGATTTAAAGGGAATCCCCACGCCGAAAAACGGCGTGGGGGTCCCCCCCAAATCCATCTCAGACCCTTATCCGAGCACGCAGCCCGGCAGGCCAGGAAAGGGGTGGGGACGAGCGAGCGCCCTCCCCCCTCCTGAGCCATACCAGGCCGCGTGCCCTCAACATGGGGGGTGCCCTGGGGAAAGGGGGGCCGTGCGGCCCCCCCCCCACCCCAAAGCACCTTGTCCCCATGTTGATGAGGACAAGGGCCTCTTCCCGACAACCCTGGCCGTTGGTTGTCGGGGTCTGCGGGCGGGGGCTTATCGGAATCTGGGAGCCCCCTTTTATAAGGGGGCCCCCAGATCCCGGCCCCCCACCCTATGTGAATGAGTATGGGGTACGATGTACCCCTACCCATTCACCTAAGGTGTAAAATGTAAAGTAAAAAAAAAAACACACTTTTGAAAAAATATTTTATTGCACTGCTCCGGGGGTCTTCTTCCGTCTTGGGGGTCTTCTCGCCGGACTCCTCCGCCATTTACCTAGCTCTTTTACCGAGCGGAGAAGTCCGGCTACCTTCTTCGTCGTCGACGCCGTCGTCTGGGGGTCTCGATCCGCCTTCGGGGGTCTTCCGGGTCTCTTCTGTTCTTGTCGCTGTCGTCGCTTTCTGCGCCGCCTTCTTCTTCTTCTTCTTCCGCCCCCTGTGATGTCACAGTCCCAGCATCCTCCGGGACTGTGACATCACAAGGGGGCGGGGTCACCATGTGACATGAGCATGTGACCCTGTCCCCTTGTCCCTATATAAGTCCCAGCACAGCGCGGCTCTGGCATTCCGGCCAGAGAGAGCGACGTGTCAACATCGGAAGAAGAAGAAGAAGGCGGAAGAAGAAGAAGAAGGCGGCGCAGAAAGCGACGACAGTGGCAAGAACAGAAGAGACCCCCGAAGACCCCCGAAGGCGGATCGAGACCCCCAGACGACGGCGGCGACGACGAAGAAGGTAGCCGGACTTCTCCGCTTGGTAAAAGAGCTAGGTAAATGGCGGAGGAGTCCGGAGAGAAGACCCCCAAGACGGAAGAAGACCCCCGGAGCAGTGCAATAAAATATTTTTTCAAAAGTGTGTTTTTTTTACTTTACATTTTACACCTTAGGTGAATGGGTAGGGGTACACCGTACCCCATACTCATTCACATAGGGTGGGGGGCCGGGATCTGGGGGCCCCCTTATAAAAGGGGGCTCCCAGATTCCGATAAGCCCCTGCCCGCAGACCCCGACAACCAACGGCCAGGGTTGTCGGGAAGAGGCCCTTGTCCTCATCAACATGGGGACAAGGTGCTTTGGGGTGGGGGGGCCGCACGGCCCCCCATTCCCCAGGGCACCCCCCATGTTGAGGGCACGCAGCCTGGTACGGCTCAGGAGGGGGGGCGTTCGCTCGTCCCCACTCCTTTCCTGGCCTGCCGGGCTGCGTGCTCGGATAAGGGTCTGAGATGGATTTGGGGGGAACCCCCACGCCGTTTTTCGGCGTGGGGACTCCCTTTAAATCCATGCCAGGTGATGGAGCTAGCGCGCCGGCATTTACTGCCTACGCTAGCTACGTACCTGAAGTCACGTGCTAAATGAACGGACTTTCCGATGAGCGGCAAGTCCGTTCATTTCAAAAGTCCGGCGGACTAGCCTACTAATGGCGGGATTGCAGTCCAGCGGATAATTTTAAAACAAAACTTAAAACTTTAGTCCGCCGGACTTTTTGAAAAAAAGTCCGTTGGAGGCCCACACACGAGGGGATTATCCCCTGGACTTGAGGCCAGGGGATAATCCCGCGGGATAGTCCCTTCGTGTGTACGCGGCATTAGTGTGATAAAGTCAGTCAGTCAGTCAGTCCACATTCCTTTAATTTTCTTCTAATTAGTTAGATCAGTGAGCGATCTAGATAGCTAGAGTAGGGTAGGGAGTTTCTTTATTAAGCAAAAGAAAGAGGCAGAGAGAATTATTGAAGAGATTCCTAAATCAATTGTACCCTGGCTGGGGTGCAGTGCACAGTCTTTTAACAGTGCCATGAGGCCAGTCCCAAACAAAATATAAAAGTTTTACCTGCAAGCTCAGTGCACCATTAGGACCAACACTGCATATAGTAAGAGATACACCATAGTCTGTGTGTATTCTGCTATTGGAAAAACATTGCAAAAAAATGTAATTTTGCTGTGTTTTTTTTTCCCCCAATAGCATTTTCTGCGTGTTCATACACGCTTTAGATACTGTCCGTGTATTCTGATTTTGGAAAAACATTGCAAAAAAATCTAATTTTGCAGTGTTTTTTTTTCCCAATAGCATTTTCTGCGTTTTCATAAACGCTGTAGACACTATCCGTGTATTCTTATATTGGAAAAACATTGCAAAAAATAATAATTTTGCAGTGTTTTTTCTTTCCCAATAGCATTTTCTGCGTTTTCATAAATGCTTTAGATACTGTCCGTGTATTCTGATATTGGAAAAACATTGCAAAAAAATTAAATTTTGCATTGTTTTTTTTTTTCCCAATAGCATTTTCTGCGTGTTCATAAACGCTTTAGACAGTGTACGTGTAATCTGCTATATACAATAACACCCATTTAGGGCGAGATCATACATTTTGAAAATATGAGGAGATCATCAAAAAGGTGACGTGGCCCGGGTCGTGGTGCTGCTGGTGGCGCTCCTGTTGCAGGTAGAGGACGTGTTCGATCTGTGCCAGCTACACGCACTAGTGAAACACCTTCCTCAGGTGCGAGTAGGCGACAGAGCCTGCAGCGGTATTTTGGCGCGCCTAATGAGGCTGTACGAATGTTGAGGCCAGGACAAGTACAGGCGATAGTAGATTGGGTTGCTGACAGTGCCTCCGGTTCCTTCACATTGTCTCCCACCCAGTCTCCTGATGAAAGTTAATAATTTTTTCCAGAAAGTGCGTATTCTGGGGTATTCCCACCATATGTGTGGCATCGTGCCGTTGAGTTTCTGAGGTTCTTAATGACTTCCTGTACCTCTTCTGCTGAGAAGGGGGCCTCCAGCATTTTATTTTTATTTTTTATTTTTTTATGTTATTTTAAGTTATTTCCCTATCCACATTTGTTTGCAGATCACTTGCCATGTTCTTAACAACATTTTGTTGCCATTTGCAGCCCTCTAGCCCTTTCCATGACTTTTTTACAGCCATTTTAGTGTTCAAAAGTCCGGGTCCCATTGACTTCAATGGGGTTCGTAGTTCGGGGTCAAGTTCGGTCCCGAACCCGGACTTTTTTCCGAAGTACGGCCGAACCCGCCGAACCCAAACATCCAGGTGTCCGCTCAACTCTAGTGTGTAGTATTATTTTCCAGCGCAGCACAGTCACTGTAAACTGACCAATAGAACGTTATTGAAATGTCACAAAGGGATTTATTTACTAAAGCTAGAGAGGGCAAAATTTGTCACAATTCTGCAGAGAAACCAGCTTATTTTTAAATCAAAGAAACCTCAGCTCGTTTAACCACTTATGGACCGCCGCACGCCAATATACGTCCTAAGTTTGAAGAGGAATATCGTTGTTATGGCAGCAGCTAGCTGCCATAACCCCGGTATACTCTTCTTTGGCCGGCAGTCCAGACGGGGAGATGCGGAAGTAAACAGCATCTCCCCGTTCTGCCTAGCAGCAAGTGACACTGATCTCTACTCCCTGTGATTGGAGCAGAGATCAGTGATCAGTAACACACAGCCACACCCCCCACAGTTAGTAACACGCCCCTAGGACACATAACTCCTACACTGCCACCCCCTGGTTAACCCCTTCACTGCCAGTGTCATTTACACAGGAATCAGTGCATTTGTATAGCACTGATTGCTGTATAAATGGCAATGGTCCCAAAAATGTGTCAAAAATGTCCGATGTGTCTGCCATAATGTCGCAGTTACAATAAAAATCGCTGATCGCCACCATTACTAGTAAAAAAAAAAATTATTAATAAAAATGCTATAAAACTACCCCCTACTTTGTAAACGCTATAACTTTTGTGCAAACCAATCAATAATCACTTATTGCATTTTTTTTATACCAAAAATATGTAGAAGAATACGTATCGGCCTAAACTGAGGAAAAAAAAAGTTTTTTTATATATTTTTGGGGGATATTTATTATAGCAAAAAGTAAAAAAATTATGTTTTTTTCAAAAAAATTTTGTGTATAGCGCAAAAAATAAAAACCACAGGGGTGATCAAATACCACCAAAAGAAAGCTCCATTTGTGGGAAAAAAAGGACGTCAATTTTGTTTGGAAGCCACGTCGCACGACCGCGCATATGTCAGGTAAAGCGACGCGGTGCCGAATCACAAAAAGTGTTTTTTTATTTCTATTTTTTTTAAATGCCAAATTTTATTTATTTATTTATTTTTATTTGTTTTGCATTTTATTGTAAATATGAGATCTGAGGACTTTTTGACACCAGATCTCATATTTAAAAGGTCCTGTCATGTTTTACATTCCTTGTAATAGGAATAAAAGTGACAAAATATTTTTTTTAAAAGAACAGTGTAAAAATAAAAAAATAAAAGGTAAAATAAATAAGATTTTTTTTTTTCTAAAACGCGTCACGTCCCACCAAGCGTGCAAATGCGAATGCATACGTGAGTAGCGCCCGCCTATGAAAACTGTGTTCAAACCACACATGTGAGGTATCGCTGCGATCGGTAGAGCGAAAGCAATGATTCTATCCCTAGACCTCCTCTGTAACTCAAAACATGCATCCTGTAGAATTTTTTAAACGTCGCCTATGGAGATTTTTAAGGGTAAAAGTTTGTCGCCATTGCACGAGCAGGTGCAATTTTGAAGCGTGACATGTTGGGTATCAATTTACTTGGCGTAACATTATCTTTCACAATATAAAAAAAATTGGCAAACTTTACTGTTGTCTTATTTTTTATTTCAAAAAAGTGTATTTTTTTCCCAATAAAAAGTGCGCTTGCAAGACCGCTGCGCAAATATGGTGTGACAGAAAGTATTGCAACGACCGCCATTTTATTCTCTAGGGTGTTCGAAAAAAAAATGTATGATGTTTGGGGGTTCTAAGTAATTTTCTAGCAAAAAAAAATGTTTTTAACTTGTAAACAACAAATCTCAAAAAGAGGCTCGGTCCTTAAAGCGGAGCTCCACCCTAAAGTGGAACTTCCGCTTATCGGATTCCTCCCCCCCTCTGGTGCCACAATTGGCACCTTTCAGGGGGGAGGGGGGTGCAGATACCTGTATAATACAGGTATCTGCACCCACTTCCGGGACTAGCATCCCTGCCCATATCCGAGGATATCTGAGGATGCCCCGTTGTGTCTTGGGAAACACAGTTCCCAGGACACAGCGGGGACCAATAGAGAAGCGCAGCACGACTCGCGCATGCGCAGTAGGGAACCGGGCAGTGAAGACGTTGCGTCTTCACTTCCTGATTCCCTGACAGAGGATGGCGGCAGAGCAGCGAGAGACGAGCGCTCGCTCGTCACATTCTGCCGACACTGCTGGAACCTGGAACAGGTAAGTGTCCATTTATTAACCACCTTAGATCTGCGCTATAGCCGAATGACGGCTACAGCGCGGATCTGATGTGCCGGGACGACGTCTATTGACGTCGTCCCGGCAACGAGCTGCCTGCGCGCCCCCTGAAGGGCGCGCGGCGCGCTCTGTGATCCGCGAGTCTGTGAGACTCGCTGGATCACAGATACGAGTAAGGGGTCGATCCTGACCCCTTACCACGTGATCAGCTGTCAGCCAATGACAGCTGATCATGTGATAATAACCGAGCCGGTAATCGGCTTTTTTTCCTGCTTGCGCTGACATCGCGAGGAGAAAAAAAAAAAAAAGCCGATCACCGGCAGCAGTGAGAGGGACATCTCACTTAAATACCACCAAAAGAAAGCTCTATTTGTGGGAAAAAAATGGTAAAAATTTCATTTGGGTACAGTGTTGTATGACCGCGCAATTGTCATTCCAAGTGCGTCAGCGCCGAAAGCTGAAAATTGGTCTGGTCACGAGGGGGGTTTAAGTGCAAAGTAATCAGGTGGTTAAAAGTCAGCAGCTGCAGTATTTGTAGCTGCTGACTTTTAATATTTTTGGTGCGGGTGCAGCTCCTCTTTAAGTGGATAATTAAACTTTAGCAATAAAACCTGGAAACCCTTTGTGTAATTTCAATAAAGTTTGCACATTGCGCTGGAATGGGCACATCAGCACTGCCTGCACTGCAATGTACACCAGCCACTGTGTTATAATACATTAGCTGGTGTAAATGTACCATAATTGTGAGCAAGGTATTTTTAAAATATTTTATAAACTTTAGGTCTTTTATGTTTTATTAAATTAGTTAGGTAAGCAAATTAGCCGTAGAGTTGTTATCAAGGTAACAAATGCATAATGACACTGCTAAATTGGGTCAGAGCATCAAAAAGGCAGCACTGTGTGTTTACATGCATGATATGTATGAACATGTATGTGATTGTCTATATTTTTGGAAGTCTAAAAAGCCATGTCCATTATACTATGCTCTGCGGCTACATGTAAAATGACAAAATGATTTTCCAAAGGCTTGAGAAAGCACTCCAGCAATCAGGAGCATCACTAGAGAGAGGGATTGGGAGGAGGACCCATCAATCTCCAGGCTGACAAGGTGTGGGGGGGGAGAGGGGTGCAGCCTGCTCACACATCAGCGGGAGGGAGAGATGATTGACAGGTTGGCAGAGGATTATGGAAACAATGATTTCACGAGCAATGATTATGTGTTTGTCAAGTTCAGATGGAGAGGGAGGGGGTGATGAGAGCAGAAAACTTGTGGTGGCTGCGATTGACATTGTACCGCTTGAAGTGCTGAGCAACTTTAGTTATATTAATAGGAAATAATTGAGAGTCACATTCTGTTGGAGCACGCAGTGAACAAATGAGGGAGTAACATTGAATGTAAAGATGTTAACAAAATGTACAACTGACTCACAACTAGATATTTATAAAATAACTTTATGTATTAGAACTAGTAAAAGGCAAAAGGGCAGTTATCAAGGCATGGTGCACTCCAAAGGGCATAGCAGCCAACAAATGCAAGTGCTGTAGTGATCAATGGCAGATGGTGCCAGTGTCCAGTGTCCACCACAGTCGTTAAATTACATCAACTGATGTTCTGATGTGCCCATTCCAGCACAATGTTTCAAACTTTATTGAAATTACACAAAGGATTTCCAGGTTTTATAGCTAAAGCTTAATTAACCACTTAAGGACCGAGTCTCTTTTTGAGATTTGTTGTTTACAAGTTAAGAACAGGTTGACTGCAACACAGTGACTGCAAAATGGCAGTTATGTCTGCGGCAAACCAATCAGATTACCCCTGTCCTTTTCTAAGGAATAAAAAAGAATGCAACATGTCAATAGCTGACTGGCTGTTGAGAAGAATAGCAGTGTTTTCTCTGCTACAAATAAAATCACAATTTATACTACCATAACTTATTTTGGCAAACCTTACAGTGCCTTGCAAAAGTATTCACCCCCTTGGCTTTTTACCTATTTTGTTACATTACAGCCTTTAGTTCAATGTTCTTTTTTTTATCTGAATTATATGTTATTGATCAGAACACAATAGTCTATGTTGGTGAAGTAAAATTAGAAAAATATATACATAAAACTATTTTTCAGAAATAAAAAACTGATAATTGGCATGTGCGTATGTAGTCACCCCCTTTGTTATGAAGCCCCTAAAAAGCTCTGGTGCAACCAATTATCTTCAGAAGTCACATAATTAGTGAAATTATGTCCACCCGTGTGCAATCTAAGTGTCACATGATCTGTCATTACATATACACACCCTTTTGAAAGGCCACAGAGGCTGCACGAGGCAACACTAACCAAACACTGCCATGACGATTGTAAGCTCTAGATTGTAAGCTCTAAGGAGCAGGGCCCTCTGATTCCTACTGTATTAAAGTGTATTGTATTTTTACTGTCTACCCTCAAGTTGTAAAGCGCTGCGTAAACTGTTGGCGCTATATAAATCCTGTATAATAATAATAATAATAATGAAGACCAAGGAACTCTCTCAAGTAAGGCACAATGTTGTTGAGAAGTACAAGTCAGGGTTAGGTTAAAAAAAAATATCCAAATCTTTGATGATCCCTAGGAGCACCATCAAATCTTCCATAACCAAATGAAAAGAACATGGCACAACAGCAAACCTGCCAAGAGACGGCCGCGCACCAAAACTCCTGGACCAGGCAAGGAGGGCATTAATCAGAGAGGCAGCACAGAGACCTAAGGTGACCCTGGAGGAGCTGCAGAGTTCCACAGCAGAGACTGGAGTATCTGTACATAGGACGACAATAAGCCATACGAGCCATAGAGTTGGGCTTTATGGCAGAGTGGCCAGAAGAAAGCCATTACTTTCAGCAAAAAACAAAATGGCACGTTTTGAGTTTGCGAAAAGGCATGTGGGAGACTCCCAAAATGTATGGAGGGCTCTGGTCTGATGAGACTAAAATTTAACTTTTTGGCCATCAAAGAAAATGCTATGTTTGGCGCAAACCCAAGACATCACATCACCCAAAGAACACCACCAAACATGGTGGTGGCAGCATCATGCTGTGGGGATGTTTTTCAGCAGTAGGGACTGGGAAACTGGTCAGAGTTGAGGGAAAGATGGATGGTGCTAAATACAGGAATATTCTTGCACAAAACCTGTACCACTCTGTGTGTGATTTGAACCTATGACGGAGGTTAACCTTCCAACAGGACAATGACCCCAAACACATTGCTAAAGCAACACTTGAGTGGTTTAAGGGAAACATGTAAATGTGTTTGAATGACATAGTCAAAGCCCAGACCTCAATCCAATAGAAAATATGTGGTCAGACCTAAAGATTGCTGTTCACAAGCGCAAACCATCCAACTTGAAGGAGCTGGAGCAGTTTTGCAAGGAGGAATGGGCAAAAATACCAGTGATAAGATGTGGCAAGCTCATAGAGACTTATCCAAAGCAACTTGGAGCTGTGATAGCTGCAAAAGGTGGCTCTACAAAGTATTGACTTCAGGGGAGTGAATAGTTATTCACATTGACGTTCTCTGTTATTTTTTCCTATTTGTTGTTTGCTTCACAATACAAAAAAAAACATCTTCAAACGTGTGGGCATGTTCTGTAAGTTAAATGATGCAAATCCTCAAACAATCCATGTTAATTCAAGGTTGTGAGGCAACAAAACACGAAATATGCCAAGGGGGGGTGAATACTTTTGCAAGGCACTGTATATTTCTGTCTTTTTTTTTGAAAAATTAAAATATAGAGTAAAAAAAGAAAATCACATAAAACATAGTTGAAAACAAAAAACAACTGTCATGAGAGAAATATGTATGTAAATAAGTGCCAACATTCATGCTGACCCAGTGGATTTACTAATGTCTCAGTCATTACCAAAGTCAGAAACATGTTGATAGTCAACCAAGCCACTTTTTTAGCCTATTATAACAATTTAGCTATAATCATGTTGTGTAAACTTCAACAAACTTCTAAACAGTAATGTGAGGATCAAAATACCTTAAAGTGGTTGTAAAAGCACAACGTTTTTTTACCCTTATGCATGAAGGTAAAAAACCTTCTATGTGCAGCAGCCCCCCTTAATACTTACCTGAGCCCCCTTTCGATCCAGCGATATCCAGGAGAGCCTTGCCTTTCCGGGGACTTGCACTCTTGATTGGCTTTTGGCAGCAGCCGGAGCCATCAATCACAGATAGTGAGCTAATCAGGAGACAGAGGGGGCAGTCTGAATATACACACAGAGCAGTGGCTTGGCTCGGGTGCCCCTATAGCAAGCTGCTTGCTGTGGGGGCACCCGGCAGTAGGGAGGGGCCAGGAGTTCCAGCGAGGGACCCGAGAAGAGGAGGACCGAGGCTGCTCTGTGCAAAACCACTGCACAGAGCAGGTAAGTATAACATGTTTGTTATTTTTTTAAATAAAAAAACAAGACTTTAATATTGCTTTAATGAATGGATAACAGTTTGGAGTAGTGAGCATTCCTAGACAGACTGTATTTGCATGCAGACTACACCAGACAATGCCCATGTATGATGCTGAGCATCCGCGGTTGAAAGAACCGAAATCCAATGAGTGAAAGAGACGGGCAAAAGACAGTCAAGCTGGGAAGAAAAGGCTAGATATTGTGAAATATGGAAATGAGGCAGGCTCTGTCTGACTTGCTGCAGTTTCTATTACACATGGTGAGAAGCTTGCAGTGTGCAGTGAAAACTGACTAAGCATTTTCAGCACAGGAAAGAAGCCTGTACAGCTGTGCAAGTCTAAAGGTAAGGCTAAAGTTCAACTCCAACAGCTACCAAATTCCCAATCTATATTACCTATATCATTTCATTTCCTCCGATGTGAAATACAGAAAGTCACAATTTCCCTGTAGTCGTCGTGTCTTATCTAAAAAAAAAACATAAACAGTAATATACAGACGTATAACTGTAGTCAACTACCACCATTGGAAAATATAGCTTCTGTCATGTTATAAAAATTATGATTTATTTCTGGACCTCCAACATATGGGGAAATATTTTGATTGCACACCTGGAAGTGGCTTATGACAAGTGGGTGTTTTAGCAATAGCCCACTGGGAACCAGCATTAACATGGCAATAAAGCATTTATTGCCAGCACACCGTGGATCTTCAAAAACGTTTATAGAAGCACAGAGATGCAAAGCTTTAGGGCCACACAGGGCCCCTTTATCAGGCATGTCCTTGATGTCAGGCAAGGGCATTCTTCAGCCATTTCAGAGACTCTGCACTGCCATTAATTTGTCCTAGACTCTTATGCCCCGTACACACGATTGGACTTTCCGACAACAAAACCGTGGATTTTTGTTCGAAGGTTGTTCGAAGGTTGTTTGAAGGTTGTTGGCTCCAACTTGTCTTGCATACACACAGTCACACAAATGTTGGCCAACAATTACGAACGTAGTGACATACAAGACGTACATGATATCTCTATTACGAGTGCTAGTTTTACAAGACCGAGCGCTTTCGGCTCGTTCTTGATTCCGAGCATGCGTGGACTTTTGTGCGACGGACTTGTGTTCACACGATCGGAAAGTCCGACAACAAAGTTTTGTTGGTGGAAAATTTGAGAACCTGCTAGCCAACATTTGTTGGCGGAAAGTCAGACAACAAATGTTCGATGGAGCATACACACAGTCATACTTTCTGCCAACAAGCTCACATCCAGCATTTGTTGTCGAAAAATCCGATTGTGTGTACAATCGGATTAGAAAAAAAAAAAAATCGGAAAAATTGGCAAGTTGTTCAGTGTAGCTGGCAGGATACCCTAGCTAGTAAAATCTGAGGTTGTACTTTTACCTTTCTGCTAACAATAAAGGCATAGCTGGTGGAATGGGGAATCTCATTCTCCAGGGATCCCCTGAGAGAGCAGAAACCCAGGGTGATTTAAACCAGCACTAACAAAAGCAGAGATCTGTTTTTCGCTTTAGGCTGTGAATGTATAAACATATTTTTCATCGAATGGTATAGCCCAAAGCTCTTTTTTATTGCTGTATATTAAGAAATCCAGACAAATGTTTTTAAAAAGCAAACTCTGACTTCCAGAGGCTAAAACAGGTACTGAAATCCATCTTAAGAAGATCAGTACAGGTGATGTCACTCCGTATTATCTTCTTAAAAGTGCTCAGTCATATGTGTTTTTATATAGCATACTGACACAAAAGATGTATCTTGATTACACCACCCTATTAAAGTGGGCCTGAACAAAAATAAAGTATTGTAACTTTTAGAGATGATAAATGTGCCTAAGCGTTACGCTAAGAAATGTACCTTTCATCTTGAATTCTGAAAAATGTACCTTTCATCTTGAATTCCGAAAAATGCTCCTCCTGAAAAACGAAATTTGCCCTCGGTCTGACTTTTTTGGGCACAGCTTCCAAAGTTCAGTTCCCTTTCAAGAGTAAAATATTTACAGCAACGGTTTTATATATGTTGTATGAGTGAAAACAGTTATGCAAGCAAGTCATTTTCCCTGAGCTGTATACATTATTACCAGTATTACCATATATTTTGCTGTCAGTGTAAGGCAAATGTAACATTCAGCAATGTACAGTATAAAAACGTACATCTGTGATAGTAGAAAAAGAAAGAATAACAAAAGTAATATAGTGTAAAAGTAATTTTTATATAATGTCAAAATAAATCCTTTAAAACGGGAACTCTGACAAGACAAAAATAGGAAGGAATCTGGTATTATGGACCTTCCCTTCTGAAAATACTAGTTGCATGGCTTTAGCCATTTTACTTTTTTTCACACACATGCTAAAATCCTCACAACAAAATTGTATGCACCTGCGAAACAGCAAAAAACATTGGCATCAAACCTGCCCATAGATGACGTGTTAATTATTTTTACAGATTATCAGTTTAATTGACTTAACCGCTCATGATTGCCCTAGAAGTATTCCCAATCCTATGGCATGTGCAACAACGCCTAATATATGTTAGGCGTACTATAGTAATAGGTGTTTATGGACCTATATGCATTCCCGTTGTGAGTATATTAAATATAAAAGTGAGCGGCTGGTCTGGTTTCCAAATATTATGCTGCTTTGGGTTCCGGGGATTCACATCTGGTTGATCGAGCTAGGGCTTGTTGGACTGCTGTTGCACCAGAGTTGTCAGATGAGATGTGAGTGAGGTACTTGATACGTGCTTACCCACGGCTATTGTCTCAACGGATCAGATGATCCAGTTGTGGTACTTGCCTCAAGTTTACTACACTCCTGCACGACTGCACGACTGTTCCACATGCATAAAAGAGATTCTGCAATATGTCATAAGTGCCAGTGGAGTGAAGGCACTTTTATTCATATGGCTTAGGAATGCCCGAAAATACAACCCTTGTAGTCCCAGGTTACAGAGTTTATTTCAAGAGAGAGCTGGGTGCTCAAAAAGCCACCTGTTAGGATCTGTATTTTGCCCAAAACTTTGCCCAATCAGGGCATAGTTAATAGCTGGTTGTTAAAGAGTGGGGCCGGGAAGCTGGCAGCTGCATCCTGAACAACGGATGAGTCATCAGCTGTCAATGGGCTTCCTCGCTGACAGCTGAATGAAAAAAAAAACATTGCCGGCAATAGAAAACAGTGTGGGAGTCCCCCCCCCCAAAGTCCATACCAGACCCTTATCCAAGCATGCAGCCCAGCAGGCCAGGAAAGGGAGGGGATAAGCAAGCCCTCTCCTTTCTTGGCCTGCTGGGCTGCATGCTTGGATAAGGGTCTGGTATGGATTTTGTCGGCAATTTAAATGTCATTATTTTTCTTTATAAATGTCAGTTTTTACTAAAGCAGGTTCGATACATGGTAGAGATACACCACTGTAGGGGTAGACTAATGCCACGTACACACGATCTGACTTTTTGGTCGGAATATCCGGCAGACTTTCCAGCGGAGGTCCGCCGGACTTTCCGAACATGCAGACTTGCCCACACACACCCGGACTTTTCCGGCGGACTAGATCCGGCAAACAATCCGCCGGACTTTTACACGGAGTAAAGTCCGTTCTTTTCAAAAGTCTCACGGATTTATGGCCAATAACTTGCATATAAGCCTTCAAAATGGGGACTTGATTTTCTCAAATTCATGTCCCATAGACTTCAATGGGGTTCGGGGTTCGGTTCCGAACGTTAGCGATGTTCGGGAGTTCTGGAGCGAACGGAACAGGGGGAGGGGGGTGTTCGGCCTATCTCTTTCCAGAAATATCCTGGATAACTTAAAGGGAGTTAAATACCATCTGTGTAAAATGTTCAAAGAGTTATCCCAATGGTTTACACATTGTGTGTTCTTAAAATTATTGATAACCGCATGCTATTAAGTCAAAGGAGAAAATTCATTATGTAAATATTTTTACCAATTGAGCATAGATGAGGTTTTTACTAATTTAGTGCTGTATTGGAGGTGATTGTAAAGCCACGATTCACCACCTTTAGCGGAGGGCTAGGTAAGTTCACATCGAGCACCACAACTGGACTTGTTTGCGGCGATATTGAGAATGAAAGTGACAGATATGGATATTAAAAAAACATTATCATCTATAGTATTTAAAGGGAGGTCTTTAAATGTATGAATGCCTTTATGAATGCCTGGAGTGACTCTCTTTAATGGGATAAGAAATTCACTGTTAATGGTATAGACAAGTTCAGCAGTGACTTTTTGCATGGGTTACATTTAACACGTGGGTCCCATGCCAATAAGCATGCTTGGATAGACGGAAATGTAGGGAAAAAGATTTGCTGTCCTGTGGATTTAGCTATTTGTAAAGATGGTAAGTCACGGTCAGAGACCACTGCATTCTTTAAAGATACTCGTAGTTTGTCTGAAGGACTCACAAACCATGCTTTAAGTTGGTTCAAGAGTACGGCTATATGGTAATTTTGTAACTCAGTAAGGCAGACTCCTCCTAGTGAGTTATTCTTGAGCAGCACTGTAAATGGTATTCTAGCTTTATTTCCTAACCAAATGTAGCGCCTATTAGCAAGATTCACAAACTGGAAAACGCTGGGAGGTTTTTTTTTCTAACTGCATTAAGTTTAATTTACCAATGGTAAGGAGGTTAGGAAAGTTAGCTTGATACGTATTCGGGACGGTAAAGTAAAAGTAATGCCTCAATAGGATTTTTTCCCATCCATATGGAAATTGAGATTTTAAGTCTATCCAGTCTTTACGACACAAACCAACTGGCAGGATAGATGATTAGGAAGCATTAACCTTGTAATAAGAAACATTGCCAAATTGTTCTAAAATATGTTTTACTGCCTTCAGAGAAGGAGCCGGATTAGTCAAGGTAAGAATTACATCATCTGAAAATAACCCAATATTATGGGTATATGTAGGCACTTCTATGCCTAAGATTGCACGATGAAGTCTAATTGCCCCTGCCAAGGATTCCATAATTAAATAAAAAATTAAGGGGAAAAGGGGGCAATCCTGACAGGTTAGTTATCAAAATATTAGTAACAAACAAATGGTCCCTGCTTTCAACTATAAGTGGCCTTCACAGCAAGGAGCACATGGAAGGGCAAACCAATAAAAGACAAAAGCAGAACATTCCATAGCTCAACTCACCAACCAGTCTGCTGACCAACCAGATTAACCTGTCCAACCAGTCTGCGTTAAAAACAAGGATTTAGTTAGCACGCATTTGCAAACGCATGCGTAAGATGCAAGACCTCTTCACGGCACCCTGTGTATGCTTGCAGGCATAAACGCTACTGAATTTATGAGTGTCTCCACAGTGGGAGCACATGCATTCAATGGGCAGATGAGGAGCAGGTGGGCCTGGAGGCAGCCCAATCCCCATTAAAGGAACAGGAGCACACTGGACCCCCAGCACATAGCACAGTGGCAGCAAAGGTGCCCCGTGTGTTCCCGGACCATATTTACACCAGTAACAAACAAATGGCCCCTGTCCCCACCTATAACTGGCCTTCACAGCAAGGAGCACATGGCAGGGAAAACGCATAAAAGACGAAAAGACGGAATATTACAAAGCTCAACTCACCAACCAGTCTGCTGACCAACCAGATTAACCTGTCCAACAGTCTGCATTAAAAACAGAGGTTTAGTTAGCACGCATTTGCAAATGCAATGCGTAAGCTGCAAGGCCTCTTCACGGCACCCTGTGTATGCAGTCCTAAATGCAAGGTTAATCTGGTTGGTCAGCAGACTGGTTGGTGAGTTGAGCTATGAAATGTTCTGTTTTTGTCTTTTATCGGAATATTACCTGATATTACATTTGAAATGTATACACTAGCAGATGGCATAGTATATAATGCGAGGATAACTGACAAGATAAAACTTTTAATGTCAAATTTTTTTAAGCGTAACCCCAATGCACTCTATCAAATTCTTTTTCTGCATCTAATGTTACAAAAACTGATGGCATTTTACGGGTTTCCACAAATTTTACTGTATAAGTCTAAGTATCAGTCTCGTACCATCTGTTGCCTGCCTTGTACAAAACCAACTTGATCAGCTTTGATTAGGAAAGGGGTTACAGCAGCCAACCTGTGCTCCAAGATCTTAGAATACATTTTCAGGTCAGTATTTAAAAGAGAAATAAAAAGTTTTGCGGATTAATAGGCTCTTTCCCTAGCTTTAGAAATGTCACTATAACAGCCTGTAACATGTCTTACAGAAAATAAGTGGAGATTGCAGCTTTAATAAATAATTGAGTTAAATGGGGTGCTAAGATATCTCCAAATTCTTTATAATATTTAGCTGGGAAACCATCTGCTCTGCATAAAATTTTATTAGCAAGGGAGCTAATTACCTTCAAAACCTCTTTACTCTATATACAGTGCCTTGCAAAAGTATTCGGCCCCCTTGAACTTTTCAACCTTTTGCCACATTTCAGGCTTCAAACATAAAGATATAAAATTTTAATTTTTTGTGAAGAATCACCAACAAGTGGGACACAATTGTGAAGTGGAACGAAATCTATTGGATATTTTAAACTTTTTTAGCAAATAAAAAACTGAAAAGTGGTGCGTGCAAAATTATTTGGCCCCTTAACTTTCAGTGCAGCAAACTCACTCCAGAAGTTCAGCGAGGATCTCTGAATGATCCAATGTTGTCCTAAATGACTGATGGTGATAAATAGAATCCACCTGTGTGTAATCAAGTCTCTGTATAAATGCACCTGCTCTGTGATAGTCTCAGGGTTCTGTTGAAAGTGCAGAGAGCATCATGAAGACCAAGGAACACACCAGGCAGGTCCGTAATACTGTTGTGGAGAAGTTTAAAGCCGGATTTGGATACAAAAAGATTTCCCAAGCTTTAAACATCCCAAGGAGCACTGTGCAAGCGATCATTTTGAAATGGAAGGAGTATCAGACCACTGCAAATCTACCAAGACCTGGCTGTCCCTCTAAACTTTCAGCTCAGACAAGGAGAAGACTGATCAGAGATGCAGCCAAGAGGCCCATGATCACGCTGGATGAACTGCAGAGAACTACAGCTGAGGTGGGAGAGTCTGTCCATAGGACAACAATCAGTCGTACACTGCACAAATCTGGCCTTTATGGAAGAGTGGCAAGAAGAAAGCCATTTCTCAAAGATATCATAAAAAGTCTTGTCTAAAGTTTGCCACAAGCCACCTGGGAGACACACCAAACATGTGGAAGAAGGTGCTCTGGTCCGATGAAACCAAAATCGAACTTTTTGGCCACAATGCAAAACGATATGTTTGGCGTAAAAGCAACACAGCTCATCACCCTCAACACACCATCCCCACTGTCAAACATGGTGGTGGCAGCATCATGGTTTGGGCCTGCTTTTCTTCAGCAGGGACAGGGAAGATGGTTAAAATTGAGGGGAAGATGGATGCAGCCAAATACAGGACCATTCTGGATGAAAACCTGTTGGAGTCTGCAAAAGACCTGAAAGTGGGACGGAGATTTATCTTCCAACAAGACAATGATCCCAAACATACAGCAAAATCTACAAAGGAATGGTTTACAAATAAACGTATCCAGGTGTTAGAATGGCCAAGTCAAAGTCCAGACCTGAATCCAATCGAGAATCTGTGGATAGAGCTGAAAACTGCTGTTCACAAACGCTCTCCATCCAACCTCACTGAGCTCGAGCTGTTTTGCAAGGAAGAATGGGCAAGAATTTCAGTCTCTCGATGTGCAAAACTGATAGAGACATACCCCAAGCGACTTGCAGCTGTAATCGCAGCAAAAGGTGGCTCTACAAAGTATTAACGCAAGGGGGCCGAATAATTTTGCACGCCCCACTTTTCATTTTTTTATTAGTTAAAAAAGTTTCAACAATCCAATAGATTTCGTTCCACTTCACACTTGTGTCCCACTTGTTGGTGATTGTTCGCAAAAAAATAAAATTGTATATCTTTATGTTTGAAGCCTGAAATGTGGCAAAAGGTTGAAAAGTTCAAGGGGGCCGAATACTTTCGCAAGGCACTGTAGGAGTATTTAACGCATGGGAAGTGGGTAGAGGGGTCTATAAGAGAAGCCAGTTTTGTCGTTGCTTGCCTAGCCCTCAAGTGATTGGCCAAAAGTTTACCAGTTTTTTTCCCCTGTGAGTAATATAAATCTT